>PITA01011596.1:0-65990 GCA_004023965.1 Spilogale gracilis | reverse complement strand
AAAAAAACTGTGACCCAGAATACTCTACCCAGCAAGGTTATCATTCAGAATTGAAGAAGACATCGAGAATTTCCCAGGCAAAAATTAAAAGATTTCATCACCACCAAACCAGCTTTCCAAGAAATTTAAAGGGACTACTTTAAGCAGAAAAGAAGGGCCTTGAAGAAAATTATGAAAGGAAAAAAAAAATCACTGGTAAAAGTAAACAGAAAATCACTTGTAAACCTAGTATGAAGGTTAAAATCTAAAATCAATCCTATGTACAAAAATTAATGGATACACTATATAAATGTGTACATAAAAGAGCATAGAGCGCCTGGGGGGCTCAGTTTGTTAAGCAGTTGCCTTCGGCTCAGGTCATGATCCTGGAGTCCCAGGATCGAGTCCCACCATCAGGGACTCTTTGACCCTTCCCCCTCTCATGCTTTTGCTTTCTTTCTCAGTCTCTTTCAAATAAGTAAATAAAATCTTTTTTTAAAAAAATAGAACATTATAAATATAAAACATGGAGGGGGAGGACTAAGAATGTAGTACGTTTGAACTTAAGCGACCATCAATTTAACATAGGCTATGTACTTAGGAACGTATTATATAAACCTCATGGGATCCACATTTATACATCTATAATAGGTAACAAAAAATAAGGATAAAGGAATCCAAGCATAACACTAAAGGAAGCCATCCGTCATAAGGGAGGAGAACAAGAGAAGAAGAACAGAGAGCAATTAACAAAATAGTGATAAGTATATACCTATCAATAATTACTTTAACTGTAAGCAGACTAAATATCTGGTCAAAAGACATAGATGACTGAATAAAGAACAAGACCCAATTTTATGCTGCCAACAAGAGACTCACTTCAGATATAAGGACACACACAAAGTAAAGGTATGGGAAAAAGATAATCCATAGGGGGAAAAAAAAGAAAAGAAGAAAAAAAAACTATAGTGATATTATATCAGAAAAAAAATCAAGTCTAAACCAAAGGCTGTAATAAGACAGGGGCAAGTATCACATAATCATAAAGGAATTGATCCAACAAAAGGACATAAAAATTATAAATATGTGTCTAGCACAGGAGCACCTAACATAGGAAGCAAATATTGATAGATATAAAGAGAGAAATTAACAATAATACAATAATAGAAGGGGACTTGAACACCCTGCCTACATCAATGGATAGAACATCCAGGCAGAAAATCAGTAAGGAAACAGAAAATCAATAAGCTTTAAATACAGTAGACCACATGAACTGAGCGGATATATACAGAACATTCTATCTGAAAACAGTGGAATAAACATTCTTTTCAAGTACACATGGGACATTTTCCAGGACAGATCATGGGTTACGCACAAAACAAGTCTCAATAAATCTAAGAACAGTGAAATCATATTAAGCATCTTTTCCAACCACAGCAATAGGTAACTAGGACTCAGAAGAAAAAAAAAAACTGGAAAAAACAGACACATAGAGGCTAAACATGCTACTAAACAGCCAAAGGTTGTATGAAGAAATCAAGAAAGAAATCGAATATACCTGCAAACATATGAACCTGGAAATACAGTGGCTCAAAATCCTTGCGACACAGGAAAAGCTGTTAGAGAAGCTTATAAGGAAACAAGCCTACCTCAAGAAATAAGAAAAGTCTCTCAAACAGAACAAGAAAAGAACAAGAAAAATAATAAAGCCCAAATTTATAGAAAAAGGAAATAATTCAGAGCAAAAAGGGAGACCCAAAAAAACTAGAAAAGATCAATGACTCTAAGAGGTAGATCTTTAAAAAGATAAAATTGGCAAACCTTTTGTCATAGTAAACACAGAGAGGACCCCAAATACCAGAAATTAAAGAAAAGTTATAACTGACACCACAGAAATATATAGGGTTATGCAACCACAAAAAAATTATATCTCAATAAATTAAGACAACTTAGAAAAAAATGGATAAATTCCTACAAATATACAATCTTCCAAGACTGAATCAAGAAGAAATAGAAATTTTGAACTGAATACTACTAACAAAATTGAATCAGTAATCAAAAATCAAATTCAACAATACATTAAAAGGTCATTCACGATGATCAAATAGGATTTATTCTAAGGATGCAAGGATGGTCGCAGAGCTGCAAATTGATGTGAATATACCACATTAACAAAATAAAAAATAAAAATCATATCTCAACAGGTGTAGTAAAAGCACTTCATTAAACTCAACATCCTTTCATGATAAAAACTCTCGAGATGGGTTTAGAGGGATTACCACACATAAGCATAATGGGGGCCATATATGATAAACCCACAGGGAACCTTATATGCAGACACAAACTGAGAGCCTTTCTTCTAAGATCATGAACAAAATAAGTATGTCCATTCATGCCACTTTTATTCAACATAGTATCAGAATTAGACAGGAAAAAGAAACAGAAAGACATACATATTGGCAAAAAAGTAAAACTCATTATTTGCAGAGGACATGATACTATATATAGAAAACCCTGGGCACCTGGGTGGCTCAGTGGGTTAAAGCCTCTGCCTTCAGCTCAGGTCATGATCTCAGGGTCCTGGGATTGAGGCCTGTGTCAGGCTCTCTGCTCAGTGGGGAGCCTGCCTCCTCCTCTTTCTCTGCCCGCCTCTCTGCCTACTTCGGATCTCTCCCTCTGTCAAATAAATAAATAAAATCTTAAAAAAAAAAAAAACCCTGAAGATTTAAAAAAAACTATTAGAATAAATAAATTCAGTAAAATTTCAGGATATGAAATTAATATATAGAGCTTGCCTTTCTATATACTAATAATGAAGTATCAGAAAAAGAAATCAATTTACAATTACATTAAAAAATACATAGGAATAAATTTAACCAAGGATATGAAAGATATGTATGCTGAAAACCAACACACTGATAAAAGAAATTGAAGATGACACAAAAAAAGATATTTGGAGCTCACAGTTTGGAAGAACACTTAAGATGTCCAAGCTACCCAAAGTAATCTGCAGATTCAGCACAATCTCTATCAAAATTTCAATGACATTTTTCATGAAACTAGAACAAAAATCTTTAAAATTTGTATAAAACCACAAAAGACCCCAAATGGCCAAAACTTCTTGAGAAAGAAAATTAAACCTGGATGTATCAAGTTTCCTGACTTCAAACTCTACTACGAAGCTACAGTAACCCAAACAGTGTGGTATTAGCACCAAAGCAGACACACAAGTCTGTGGGATTGGATAGAAAGCTCAGAAATAAGCCCATGCATATATGGTCAACTAATCTATGACAAAGAACGCACGAACGTAGGATAGTCTCTTCAATAACCGGTGTTGGGAAAACTGGTCAGCTACATGCCAAAGAATGAAACTGGACCCCTTTCCTACACCATACACAAAAATTAACTCAAAATGGATTAAATATTTGAATTTAAGGCCAGAAACCATAAGACTCCTAGAAGAAAACATAGGAAATAAAGCTTTTTGACATCCATCTTAATGATGTTTTTTAGATCCAAAAGCAAGGGAAACAAAAGCAAAAAGAAACTATTGGGACTCGATCAAATTTTTTTTCACAGCGAGGAAACCATCAATAAAACAAAAAGACAACCTACTAAATGGAAAAAGATATTTATAAATAACATATGCATTAAGAGGTTAATATCCAAAATATATAAAGAACTCATACAACACCAAAAATAATCTGATTAAAATGGGTAGAATATATGAATACGCGTCTTTACAAAGAACACATGACCAAGAGACACGAAAAGATGCTCAACACCCCTAATCATCAAGATGTAAAACAAAACCACAATAAGATATCACCTGACACCTGTCAGAATGGCTAAAAAACACAAGAAGTAACAAGTGTTGGTGAGGATATGAAGTAAAGGAAACCCTCACATACTGCTGGTGCATATAAGCACTAGGGAAAACAGTCTGAGGGTTTTTAAAATAATTACAATTATAATAGCATATCACCCAGTATTACCACTTCTAGTGTGTACCTAAAGAAAACAAAAATACGCACTGGAAAAGTTAAATGCACCCGTATGTTTATTTCAGCATTATTTACAGTAGGCAAGCTACTGAAGCAACATGAGTGTCCGTCAATAGATGAATAAATGAGAAAGATACGGTATAAATAAACAATGGAATATTACTCAGCCACATACACGAATAAAATCATGCCATTCACAACAGTGTGAATGGGTCCAGAGGGTATTATGCTAAGTGAAATGAGTCAGACATAAGAAGACAAATACCATATGAATTCACTTATATGTGGAATCTAAAAAACAAAACAAAACGGACTCATAAACAGAAACAGATTCTTAAATACAGAGAACAAACTGCTCCTCGCCAGAGGGCAGGGCCAGTGGGGAGACAGGCGAAATATATGGAGACTGAGAAGTACAAACTTCCAGCTATAAAGTAGATCAGTCACCGGGATGAAAATTACAGCGTGGGGGATATGCTCAGCAATCTTGTGAAAGTGTTGTGTGGGGACAGATCGTGACTACGCTGTGTGTCGTACACCTGAAAAATAGCGAATGTCAACTGTACTTCAACAAAAGAAAGGTTAAATAATGTTCCACCCCGCGTGCTGAAAGCAGCAAACTGCATACTGCAACGCAGAAGCATTCTAGCAGAGAGGGTCAATACTGAGATGTTCACAGGGGAGGCTGAAAACGCTTTGTAAGAAACCTCTCATTCCCAGAGGGCACACCGTGCAGGAGAGTTGCCCTATGTAGAGCCACAGAACACAGTCTTAGAGAAGGTTTGCCAGTCATTCTTAAGGTCTCTTCAGCAACCTTGGGATATATGGTGGGTTCTTGGTCCTCTCTGTTGTATAATTTTTTTATCTCCATGGAACTGTATGCACCAGAACACTGAAAACCCTGATCAGAATCTATGGGTTGTTTTTCTTTTTTTTTCTCTTTTTTACATCTGTAATGCCTGCAATATATATAAAATATACCTGCGTAGGGACACTCAGTAGCTTGTGTGGGACACATGGATTGGAGGGAGAAAATAATAAGATTGGAAAGAGAGAAAGGTCTTAGAGCTCAAAGGAACCTCTTGAGAGAAAAGCCCACATGCCCCAGTACAGTGGTTCTCCACAACACAATGCTTTCCTCTAGCATTTCAACATGTAAATTAACACGCAGAACAAAAAGACCCCGAGTCCTTGATTGTCTTTAATATCACAAACTGTATCCAGTTGAGGGCCCTTCCTATGTCCATGTATGAGAAATGATGTTTTTCTAGGGCTTTTTATGCAGCAGTAAGAGAGAATATTGGATTAATTTAGTAGCATGTTCAATGAAGTTGTAGAGAATGCTTGAAAAGACACCATCAAATAATTAAAGCTAAGGAGACGTCATCTAGCAAGTACACAAAAAATGAGACCAGCTTGCATTAAAAACCATTCAATTCCCCCACGTGTAACTTTACTGACTTAAACTGCCCATTTGGCAACTGAATTAACAAGGGGATTCTATTCATTTCCCTCTGATCACTGGGTTTATGATCTCTGGGTTTGTTCACAAAAGAGGTATATTAGTTTTGAAGTGTGGCTATAGAATTACCACAAACTTGATGGCTCAAACAAACAGAAGTTCATTACCTCACCGTTCTGGAGTCCAGAGGTACAAAATCAAGCTGATGGCCCTACTTCCCGAGTCTCTCAAGACGAATGCTTCCTTGCCCATTCTGGGGTTCCGTGGCTCAGGCGCTCCCTGGCTTTGCAGCATCCCTCTCGTCTGCCTCTGCCTCCCCACAGCCTTCTTGTCTCCTTGCACCTCTTCTGTGTTCCCTCCTCTTAGGAGGATACTTGGCCACCTGGATAACCCAAGTTGATCTCATTCCAAGATCCTTAACCTACTTTTCCTCATTCACAAAGTTCTAGGGGTTAGGATATGAACTTACCTTTTAGGAGGCCACCATTCAACCCGCCATAGCTGGTGATATAGACAGGCCAACCCCAGAATATGTAGCCCTTTGTAACATTGCAGTATGACAAAAGCGACTGAAGTCCCAATCCCTGGACACCTAATGAAGTCCCTTCCTGGGTTTTTATTTTACTTTATATGTTTTGAAGATAAATTTTAAGTACATGAAAAGACACTTTGAAAAAAAGTCCAAGTGAATAAGATTCTAATTAAAAGTGTCAACAGGAAGAAAAATGGTGTTCTCAGAATTAGGGGAGGGTTTGCCAAAAAAAATTCCCATCAGGGGATTTTTTTTTTAAGAGGAGGAGGGCCTTTGCAAATGGAAGAAGTGATTCCAGGAAAAGGTACAGAAACAGAAGTAAGGAGGTCAAGCAAAGAACATTAAACAAATGGGTCCAGTTTTATTGGAAAGGCTGAGGCTAAGCAGTCCCAAGAATTGAGGCTGAGAGAAATAGAGAAGCAGGTGCCAACATCATCCTTTACCATCTGGTGTTAGAAAAGTAGTGACATCTTAAAAGTTGTCTCAGCCATGGTTTGGGTTAAATGTAAAAATGCAAAGCTGGAAAATATACATAGAGAAGAATCTAGACTCTCTGGTCTTAGAACTGTTAGAACTGAAAGGCACCTTAGAATGATATCAGTGATAACTCCAGCCTAACCCCTTATTTGAAGCCACTTACAAACGTTTTCCCATGGATTACCTTATTCAGTGGTCACAAAGGTCCTGTGGGATAAGCAAGGCAGGCATCATTGCACCCATTTGCCAGATAAGTCACTGGAGGCGTAGAGGGGCTGTGGCTTGGCTGAGTTGCTGTTCTGCAGGGGATATGTGAGGTGCTGCCTGTGAATCCTCTAGCCTTTGGGTTCTGTGGCCTTTCCAGTTAGCCCTTCTCTGCCCTCATTCCTCCCCCTCTCGGAGGTCTGGCTCCACCAGACAGAATCCTGGACGTTTCCCATTCTGACCTAATCTCTCAAAACATCAATGACATTTTCTCTGTCAACCCTTAACACTTGGTTCATCTTAGAGGGTGGAATGAAAATCAAACATTATGCTCATTTTCCTAGCCTGAAGCCCAAAGAACATTTATTTTTAGGACTGATTAAAATGCACTCTTCTAATCACAGAAGACTCTGGATCCTAGCAAGTTCAGGTTCAATGAGAAAGACTAGGTACTTAGAGGATGCAGAAGAGAAGGCCTGGCTTTGCACCCGAGCCCACTGACTATATGGGCTGGGATAAACTCTACAATCCTTAAGAGTCTTGCTTTCAATCAGAAAAAAGTGAATAAAAATAACAATTCCAGATCAAAGGGCTGTTAGGAGAATCAAACAATAAGAAGCATCTGAGAGCAAGAAAATCCAATACGAATATTAGATACAGTGTTCAGTGTCCTCAGGATCTATTGTAGTACTGTAGCAGGATATCTAGCTCTCTAGTGATGACCCCCAAACCATCCTTCAGCCGGATTTCTGGGAACATGTGTACATAGCTGTAAGTGGTGCAAATATGTTCCGTACAGCAGAACCCCAAAATGGTACCAGTATTGCACAGAGTACAGAAACTAAGGATATGTTGGCTAATTGAATTTAAATTAAAAAAATAAAGAAGCTAATACATGGAAAAAATATTGCATAGAGTGCAGATTAGAAAATGAATGCAATTTTAGCATGAGGAGTACAATGTGACCTATACTTGGATTTATTGGAATTCATAAATCACAGTGAAAGTGCACTTAATTAAAATTAAGGAATAGGAAGACAGAAGACCGAAGGAAAGACACATGTATTGGACAGACATACTAGTCCTGATAATGGAAATGTGACAGCGTTCGAGTTAAGAGGAGAGAGAAACAGAACCAATATGGATATGAACATGAGATCCACACGCACCTGTCCTAGAGATACCCCAGCCACCCAAGTCAGACAGGAACCGTCTGTGATGCCCTGGTTTACAGAGATTATGGACCAGGCTGGCCCAGATGGAAGATGTCAGCTCTAGGGACATCTGCTACTAGTGTCACTCCACCAAAACACAGCTGCATTCCATGCTCCCTCTCCCTGGCTAATTTCCTCTAGCAGAAGGTGGAAAAAGCAATGGAAGGGAACACTACTTGGGATTTCATTGCAATTCATTATTGCTGGTGGCACACCAGTTCCTTGTGGGAGACAGTTTATTCAGCAAACATTTATTGAATACTCTGTCTACGCTGCCCTCCTGCCAGAGCTGGTACAGTAGAGCAAACAGCAAACAATACTCATTTCCACCCTCGTGAAGCTCACAGTTTAATGAGAAGCAAAGCAAACAGCGATGGGAGCTTTAGACTAATAGGAGATCAAAGACTGCTCCAACTTTTGCTTAAGTGAAATCTCAACCCCCTTGAGAAAATGGGACTGAGAATGCTGACCCGTCAGAAACCAAAGCAGCTTCTCTGTCATCACTGTCTCTCTTTGGGTTTACACAGGCTCTGTCTCTGCTCTTGACCTAGCCACTTCATTTTTCTCCTCTAACTGGTCTTCTGTTCCTATAAGGTCATGCTAGAGGATAGCCATCAGCTACTTTAAGTCCCAGGCACCTCGCCGAGACACATCAGTGCTGCCTTCTCATAACCCCAACATACCCAGCGGATCCAGTTGCCTGAATTGGAGGAGACAGGGCTACTTGTTATGCCCTTTGGGAGCAGAATCTTCAAGAAGGAATGCTGAGGGAATTGTCTAAAAGGAAGTACAGAAGACAGTAAACCAACAGCTATTCCTATTTCTCTCGAACCACCTCTGCTAATAAGGAAGAGCATGGAAGCCTCCACCAGCCTCACATCCTCAACTTAGGTTTCGGGAAGTTCAGAAATCCAAAGGAAGAAGACATAAAGGAAATGAAAGCTGGATTTTCTATAGCAAACTAGAACTCATAGGCTGCCATCAACTAAAAAAAAGTTTAAAGCAAGGGATGTAAAGTAGCACTTGACTGATCTTTAAAACATCAATTTCATGGGTCCAGAGTGAAAAGAAGCTGGCGTAATGGCAGTTTATGTAGGAAAAGAAGAAGACACGCAGAGGGTTAGTTTACAGTAAGCTCACTGTTACCCACTACTGAGACCAAGCATCAGGACCAGACAGGGCAACCGGGAGGGAGCAGGGAGGGGCAAGGGGGTCAGGACAGAAGGTCAATGCCACCATGGTTGGCACAATGCGATTATACATCTGGAAGATACTGGTTCCAGTCTCAACATGAAATTTTAAGACATTGATAAATTCAAGCTATTTGGAACGTCAGGCTATATGAGGAACCCAGTTCTTACCTCGGTGAAGATAAGACAAGACAAAACTTGAGGTCACTTTCCAAATAGTCAGAGTATCATGTGTGACAATAACACTCTAGTGCAATCACAGGGAGGCAAGATTTGGTTTATTTTTTTTTTAATATTGTCAGTCACATTTACCTAAAAATGGCATGGGTGCTCTACAAGGATACTGATTCTCTAAGGAAAGAGGACTTTATTGACATGGTATCTGGCATCAGACGGATTCTGGTCCTAGAAATATTATTAGTTAGGAGGAACCTTCCTCAGCCAGTCTTGGAATTAGATGCAGTATAATTTATCCATAAAGAAATAGGAGTAATTGGAAAATTGCATAAAAGAAGTGTGTGTTTCAAGCCTTTCTTTCCTCACCATGGAAAAAAGATACTGGGATAAAGAGCCTTGGGTCCGTGTCTTGCCTATGTTATTATATCGAGCTACACTCCTGGGTCAATCAAAAAAGGGATCAGAAACCAGCCATTCCCTTGAAAAGTCAGTGCTGTCTCCACCCCCGTCTTACACACAAGTAGACAGCTGCACATCTTGTGTAGTATTAACTACCACCCTATGCCAGAAACATCCCCAACTACAAACCCCTGATGGCATTTCATCACTGGCTGTTTCCTTTACATCTCAGCATTGTATCTTGAAGGCGCCTTAAAACTGAAGGCTGCTACACTGGAGAGAGAGCACTTCCCCATCCCACCACCCGTGCAGTCATCCATGCAGAGCTCTGGAGACCCACCAAGGGCCTCCCTGAGCATGGGGGGTACACAAGTCTGTCAGAGTCAGACCTGAGAAAGCTGACCTGAGCCAGGAAGGGCCAGGTGGAGTCCCAGACACAAACCCAAGATACTAGTCAAAGAGGAAACACCAAGGAGAAGATAGTGAGCCAGGGGGCAGAGCCGCAGATTGAAGAACAAGGTTGGAAGGGGGAAGGAGAACCAGCAAAGCATGCCCTCATGATGATCTCAGGCTGTTAGGAGACAAGTTACTGCCTCTCAGGAAGCAATTCTATTTTAACAAAAAATGTATTTGAGATTTTGCTTTGCTTTTGTGTTTCAGAGACTTGAAGCTAGATAATATCCTGTTAGACAAAGATGGGCATATCAAAATAGCAGACTTTGGAATGTGCAAGGAGAACATGTTAGGAGATGCCAAGACAAGCACTTTCTGTGGGACCCCGGACTACATCGCCCCGGAGGTAAGGGTGTGCTGCCTGAAGGGCATGCGTGGGCGCTGCCCAGCCCCACATGTCCCAAGCACCGCTGCTCCTTCCTCCCTGAAGAAAAAAAAAATCAAAAGATTTTAATAGTTTGTCTCAGGATTTGTCTGTTTTTCTGAGCATTTCATAAATGCAGCTGCACACAGGGGCTGTGTTATTATTTAATGGGGGGTGTGCCCTTGCTGACGAGGTCGCCTCTCTAAGTCTTCAGTGGCTCAGTGTGTCCTGAGTCATGGGTCCTCCCCATCTCAGCCTTAAACTGTATTCACTTCACTCAGACCAACCAGAGGAAACGACGGTGAAGAACCAGATGCTCACCAAACAGGCTCATGAGTCTCCACCTGAGTAAGTCCGGTGGTTTCATCTTGGGGCCAGAAAAACCTGAAGGGTGGTTTCCAGGCTTCCGCTGTTGGCCATGGAGAGCCTGCTGCCCTCTGCTGACCCACAGCCACTCCTCTGTAGAATGAGGATCTAGATGGTCCATGTTATTTCCGGTGTAAAATGGAAGAACCTACGAAAGTTTTAAAAAGCGAGGAAGCTCATATTCTGAGCCCTCAGAAGAATGGTAGTTTCTCAGAAGGCAACTGTCCATCCTACTCTGCCCCGTCCCCCTCCCCTTCTTATGGAGTCCCCCTGGCTGCTGACTCCAGGGAGGTTGGACACGCCTTTACACTTGGCCCTTCTCATAGCACAACACTCACCTTCACTGTTTTTTTTTTTTAATGTCAGTCTCCCTGCACCACCAGAGGATTGTTCTAAAGTCATCATAGATTAACAAGAAGCTGCACGAATAGTACAGAAATGTCACCTATATATGCCTTTCACCCAGTTTCCTCCAGTCGTTACATATCTATAACTCTAGTACAAAACCCAAACCAGGGGATGGTTATGGGTACAATGTGTATACCGTTCTATATCATTTTATCACATGTGTACATTGGTGTGACCTTACTCAGAGCTATATGTCCATGGACCGAGCACAGGCTTGGCACCTTAAGTTACTAATAAAATACCTTTTGGGAGGATGAATGAATATTAATGTGTGAAATGTTTGATAGTGATGGACTTCTGATTTCCTGGGTCAAAAATTAACAAGTCTGTCATTGCTCACATAATTTTGGCATTCACGTAATTGTGAGTCTCAGAAATATGTGGTTTTGTTCTGTGCTTATTGGGTATTTAATTTTGATTGAACCTTGTTTAAATGCAGATTTGGCGCTGGCCAACAAGAAATTAAAGCTTTTAACTTTCTTATCTGCAGATGCCTTCAGCCAGGTCCTTTCCCTCATTCTATTTCCAGAATTTAGTGCCTTCCAGAATTTAGCATTAGTGACTGACTTCTCTCTTTGCAACCTCAGTCTCTCATCTTCGAGCATACTTGTCTTCATACTCTCTCTTCTTTAAGATTTTATTTATTTGTTGGTGGGGGTGATAAGAGCACAGGCAGAGAAGCAGGGTCCCCCCTGAGCAAGGAGCCTGATGCGAGACTCAGTCCCAGGACCCTGGAGTCACGACCTGAGCCAAAGGCAGACGCTTAACCGACTGAGCCACCCAGGTGTCCCACAGTGTTCCATTCCCAACCCCCTTGTTCTCCTATCACATGTTCTCCATGAGTAGTAGTATTTAGGACGATAGTTTAAACCAAGATAGCCAGCCCGAACTTCCTGCTTCAGCTCTCAGAGACCATTCAAACATAATAGGTCTCAAACTCATTGTCGCTACTCAATCTGCTCCACCCCCTACCCCCTTCTTTATTCCTTTCTTGGTAAATTACACACCTGTCCATCTAGTCACCTTGCTAGAAAACTAGGAATAAGCCGAGTTTTCTCTTTCTTTTTTTTCCTTGCCACATCTAAACACCAACACCGTCTAGATGTAGACCTTGGGACATCTATTTTCTCCCCTCCCCAGTCTTGTGCCTGACTTAAGAATCTCCCTTGATTCCTTCTCATTCCTCAAAAAGAATTCTTTGATTTGACCCCTAATGCATCTCTTCCCCCCCCTACTTCCTGCTGCTGCCCTACTCCAGGCCCTGAGGATCTTTTGTCTGGACCCTGGGGACACCCTCTGGCTTTCCTCTCCATCACCATCCAACTGCCAGGGTACCCTCTTTACATATTGTCAAATTTCTCTAGAAGATGCTCCCTTATCATTTAAAAAGCATCCCCAGTATATGTATATTTTATATGAATCTCATATATTACTGCCAACTTATAGAAGAATATAATCGGGTTAAACTAAAAATGAAATAATTTTTATTTTTTTTAAGATTTCATTTTTTAAGTCATCTCTATACCCAATGTGGGGCTTAAAATCACAACTCCGAGATTAAGATTCACATAATCTAACAACTGAGCTAGCTAGGCAGCTCAACATCCAATTATTTTAAGTAACTAATTTCTATTGTTTATTAATAGTATATTTATGCTTCATAAAATAACAAGATTAAGTAACTTCCTAAGTTAGCTCACAGTATCAGAGGCAGGCACAATATGACTTAGTCTTTAAGTATTTTAGGCAGGATTCATTGTTGACGGTGGTGGTTGTAATTCCAATAATTCCATAATTCAAAGCAATGTCTTTGATACATCTGGCTCTTTTAGCTAACTTCTTTTTATAAGGAATGGAACTGTTGTTAGCCCCCTATAACGTCGGTGGCCAAGACCTTACACTGAGTACAAGAGACCTCTCTGCCGCCACTTTCATACAGTCTCTGTGTTCGTTTTCTTTAGGATTATCTTCAAGCCTCTTTGCAGGGAACTTTTTAAGGTTTTGCCATTTTGTGAAAATGAGTTCTGTTAAGAGGGAACCCAGCAACCCACACAATTGGGCACACAACGTGAATGACATATGTCGGGATACTAAGTAATAGTAAGGATGGTAACACACCCTGCAGGATGCAGAAAGCAGACCCACCACCTCAGCCAGCACACCCCCGTTCCTCCCTTAGGAGACCCCAGGTACTGGGTGAATTTCCAAATGAGGGCACCGGTGTCACTCTAATTTTTTAAATAAATATGAATACAAGTCTAATGTTTTCTCCCCCCGTCTCACCGTACCGTCCGGTTGACGCCTAGAGCACGGGCACTGGAAGGCCACGGCGCCTAGACACCAGGTTTACCCTCCTCATAGGCAAGCCCGTCACTCCGCTGTTTTAAAATCCTCAAGACATCCCATTATCAGCTGCACAGAAGCCCCAATCCTGGAAATACATTCTTAATAATTTGTCCCTGGACTTGCATTTTGTACTCCTCTCTCCTATTCCTTAACCAGATACTGAGGCCTTGGCCTGTGGTTATCCCCAGAATGACCCCCCAAAGTCGTCTTCTCCCTAAGGATGGCTCTGGTTTCCTGAAAGAATTCTCCCTCCCTCTGTGCTACCAGAGCACATGCGTAATCCAAGTGACCAGTCAACCATGTCTCACAGTTAGAGCCCATGGCTATCCATCCCCGTCTCCAGCCTCGGCGAGGGGCTCCCGTCAGCCCTCGCCCGGGTGCACGACCGCACAGCACGCGCCCTCGGCCTCCATCTGGGGATGTGTGCACGAGTTCCCCACCACTGGCCCTCCTTCATACGATCAAGCCTCTTCCTTCTCTACCCATGAAAATACTACCCATTTTCCAACGTCTCACTCACACGTATCTACGTTGTTAAGTTTTTCCTTAATCTTACTCACTGACCAATTGTCTCCTCCTCAAGAAAACAAGACAAGGAGCCATGTTCTCCTGCCTCTCAACCTGAATAAAAATTTAACTTTCCTTTCTTGTTCTAACGATATGCTGCCTAGTAGTGTTTTTCCGTGTGTTCCGTTACCTCCAGGGAAGGGGCCCTGTGGCAGAGGAGAAGTCGGCTAGGCCCAGCAAAGCTGAACCACACAGGAGCGCAGAGCAGGTGGGACAAGGGCCCTGAGGCCACCGGGCAGACGGGCGTCTCCTCACAGGAGAACCCGAAGCACAGAAATGAACGCATTTCAGAGCAATATCAGAATGACGCACCGAAACAAGAAACAGAAACAAAAACAAAACCGACTGCCCTCCCCAGAGCCGGGAGTACCCCCAGTCCCTGTCTCAGAGACACAGGACTCTACCGCTCGCTGCACCTTCGTTACGGGACGGAGGGTCGAATGTAGAATTGGGGGTCCAAGCTCGTTTTGACAAAAACTAGGGAAAGAAACCTAGAAATACCCTCTCTTTAATATATACCAGCCCCTTGGTAGACCCATGTGAGATTCCAGCGCCCAGAGCAGCTCCCTGGAGGGAGCAGGAGTCACCTGAAGACCAAGGAGAGGACGCCAGGTGGACACTTTGTAAACGACATCACGTCAGTGCAGTGAGCCTTCTACAAACCTAAGTCCCCAGCTCCGCCAGACGGATGGAACTGCCAGACCACTCGCTGCGGGAGAGAAAGGGAGACTGATGCCAGGGGGCAGCATCTTTACTATCTGGATTATTTGAGTAAAGGGGGGAGGAACCAGGACAAAAGATGGAGAGGCCATAAGAAGGCAGCAGCCGTTGAGACAGAAACAGGGAAAGGGGCCTGTCCAGCCAGGGCTTCTCCAGCTTTTCTAAAAATATGGACAATGTAAGCACAGCCCTGTTAGGCTGAGGTTTAATCCCGGAGACATTAAATATGAAAGGAACATTAGGTAGTAACCCCCCACCCCCAGCAAGGACCAGGGTTCAGAAGAGAACTTCAGCTCCCTCACTAGGACATCTTAAATAAGACAAGGAACCTCCTGAAGCCTAGTCACGTCCTTGGTTAAATAGGGATCCCACGACCAGCGTTAGGAGTTCTTATTAAAAATGTAACGGATGGCAGACACCAGGTCAGCCCATTTCTGTTCCGGCAGTGTGAATCTGCATTGTGCTTCTTCCTCCCAGCTTAAGACAAATCCTTTATTAACATCACCTAGCTGTACAAGACTTAATTTTCACCACAGCTGTGTGTCCAAGTTTCTTTTCATCCGTCCTTCCAGATGAAGTTTATGCCGACAGGTGGCTCACAGCAGTTTCTGTTGCTTTGTGCTCCCCCTGGTGACACATCCTGGGAATTGCATGTGAAGCAGCCTTCCTCCCCCCCCACCCTCCCAATTTAAGGCAAATGCCCCTGAACAAAGATCGTGTACCTGTGCTCACACATGCACCCCTGTTTTCTTTATCACACTCCCTGGATCCACTTTTAAACTTTGCCTTAAGGAATACTGTGTCTTCTCTAAACTTGAAAGCTAAATTTAATATTTAATATTTTAAAAGTTAAGTATTAAAAGTAAGAATCGAGCTAAGGGTAGTGGTTAACATTTTTGTGCTGGAATCAGTGGCACACTGCAAGAATCTGTCTGCGGCTTGTCTTTATTTTCACGAACAGGTAACAGTTGGTCTGCATAGGCATTTATCCTGGAACCTGTAGTCATTTCCATGGGACACAGCACTGTCTCCCCTACGTCTCGCTGGGTTCTCACAACAACCCTGTAATAAGTCAGCCAGATGTTATCGCCACTTTTCACAAATGAGGCACAGAGGGGGTGACGGAGTCAGTTTTGTTGTGGTTTATCCACTCTGGTGTTGGAGACGCTTCCACCACATCCTGGAGCCTCACTCGGACGCATCTCCTTCCGCAAGGACAGGCCTGGGGTGGGGGAGCGCTCAGCGATGGCAGCTGTCACCTCATTTTGCTCCGTCTAAAGGTTCACCAGCATGAAGACATGGGATGCCCAGAAGACACCACCCTTTTCTTTCCTAAAGCCACCAGTGCTATGATTCTACCATTCATTCCCGGGGCCCACTTGAGAAGAAATTCCATTTCAAATGAGGAACTCTGACAGTAAAAAGACCTTTGCGTGTTTGTGTGTATGTGCTCACATGGGGGGCGGTGGGGGCGTGGGCACTGAGCTGGGCTTTAAATCGCAGGTTGGGAAGGATGGCCCGTCCCAAGAGGGTGCCAGTCTTGCTTTTTAACTCTGTGCTTCAGTTCTATTACTGCTTCTCCATTTGGGGCAATACAGCAGATTGTCCCCGAGCCGTCCTGGGAGTGACAGTCATGAAAGGCAAGGATTTTCTCCTCTTGTTGTGTTCCTATTATGTACTGGTTTTAATTGTGGTCAAATATACATGCTGTTAAATACGCCATCTTTCCATTCTTACTCAGTGACTGTTAGGCATGCGCCTATTATTATACAACCAATCTCCAGAATTCTTTTTATCTGGCACAGCTGAAATTCTACACCCGTTAAACAGCTCCCCATTACCCCAAACCTCCGGTATCATCTTACTTTGTCCCTATAAATCAACCTCTTCTAGGGACCTCATATAGTGAAATCATACGGTATTTGTCTTCTTGAGTCTGGCTTATTTTACTTAAGCACAAAGTCCTCAAGGTTTATCCAGGTTGTGTCATGTGTCCGGATTTCATTCAAAGGCTGAGTAGTATTCCACAGCACGTATCGATCACAGCGTCTATCCATTCATCTGCTGACAGACACCGTGCGTGGCTCTGGGGAAGGTCGCAGCCTGCTCTGTTAGGGTCACAAGCATTGATCAGGGCTCAGTCTCACAGCCCTGAGATCGTGGCCTGAGCCAAAATCATGAGTTGGACGCTTAACCTACTGAGCCACCCAGACACCCCACTAAATCTGACTCTTCAGTGACCATAGATGGGACTCGTAAGTTCTACAACTGTGGCTGGACAGGCTTTAAGGAATGGATTTGGTCACATGACCTCCTTGGATATGTAATTAACCACTGAAAATTTATGCAAAATCTCAGGACAGGAGTCAGTAAATCCTGTGGGTTTGGTTTAACTATTCACAGGAGAGCATAGACACACCAGCTGCCTTGGGTCCGGGGCTGTCACCCAAGCCCTCACATCAAGGGTGGGAAGGTGAAGGCAGGTGGTGCGAGTCAGTTGGTTTACATAAGGCCAGAAGTAGAAAACCAAAAAATGTTTGCTCAGTTTGGCACAGCCCGGTCATTTCTAGTCAGCCGTCAGCTTCTCAAAAGATAGTTTTCAGTGTGATCTGTCTTAAAGCCACGTATTACGGTCACCATGAACTATTTACCAAATGGTGTTGCAAAATTTAAGCAGGGTTTTCACTCTTCTCCCTCCTGTTTATTAATGACATGTCTGCCTCTTTATCACACAGATCTTGTTGGGTCAGAAATACAACCATTCTGTTGACTGGTGGTCCTTTGGCGTCCTCCTCTATGAGATGCTAATTGGTCAGTCACCTTTCCATGGACAAGATGAAGAAGAGCTTTTCCACTCCATCCGTATGGACAATCCCTTTTACCCTCGATGGCTTGAGAAGGAGGCAAAGGACCTTCTAGTGAAGGTAAGAAATGAAGTCAAGGAGACTCCATAGGATTAGTATTGGGTATTCTGATTGGTACTCCCATTCATTTCTAGGTTGCGGTTTATATATGATAAACAACAGTCATCTAAAAGTGGATTTAAGTGGGTTGCTCCCCATCTGTGTCAATGCGGCACCAGTAGGGATGGACATTAGATACCAAAATGTGAAGATAAACATTCATGTGCATAATTTACACAAGAAATGTCCAAAAGTCAGTTCCATGCCCATTGAATGTCCTTCCTTTGAGATGTGATTGGCCCATTGACAAGGGCAGTATGTGGCTTAAAACTCAACCTCTGGTTTCCCATCATGCCCATTCAGCTGGTCCGGCCCAGTTCATCTTACCCTTCCCAGCCATACAACTGTTCTACTCACTCCGGCAAAAGGCAAATCTCTCGTCACTCCTAAGCCATAAAATCTCAGTTCGGTAACTGAAACTGTTCAGCCCAAGACAGAAGTCATCACATCAACCGGATCTCTAAAGCAAAGACATGTAATCCCTCTCCTCCCATCAGGTTCAGGGCGGCAGCCACTCACCAGCGGAGGAGGGAATGTGGTTATACTGGGGTCAGCTGTGCCCTCCAGCCGTGTTTCGTCCTAACTCCTGAGTTTCTATTCCAGACCATGCCAGGTCAAACGCAAGGAGAGGATGGGGGATAAGGAAGAGTGACAGGTGTTATTTCATGGCTGGTTGGCTTCATGCTTCACGGGTTGTGAAGGCCAGCACTCTTGTGAGGCATTCTAGTGGGTCCTTGGAAAGCACCTGAGTGTGGGGACATTTTTGGCCGGAGCCCTTGATACACAGCTCTTCAGTCCATCCCCTGGGGCCCAGCTGCTGTACCAAACTCCCATTCCAGGATGTTCCATTTCATGAAGCCCCTCCCCCACCCCGTAGCTCACTGCCTGCTGGATGAGCCTCTTAGGCCGTATTTCAAGTGATGCAGACCAGCCTTCCTGCCACATCCCCTTCCTGTGTCTGCTGGAAATATCGATGCATTTCCCCCTATAACTCAGCGTTCAGACTGTCACTACCTCTGCAGCAATCTCCAGAATTCAAGGTCAGACCCCTGACCACGATCGCCCAGAATCAGTGCAGGATCCATAATGCCACAGAGGGGAACTGGGCTCCGAGAATCGCTTGCTGGGAACCAGGAACTCCGAGAGCAGGCACCTGAGAGCCATCATTAACGATGTGGATTTTAGGCAGACTCCCAGTTTACCTTTGTGGAGGATGCAATATACAGTGTTTGAGTAAAAAAAGAAAAAAAAAATCCATCGCAGCAGAAAACATGCGAACATAAGAACCACGAGTACTCACGGAACAACCCAGCAAGTATTGGACGAGGAGATGTACCCGTGTGATCAAGACGCTAACAAATCTAAAGAAGTGGGCCAAAGATACAGGTGTTTCGAATTCTGGCCTCTCCTGTCTCCACTGGCTTTTTTAAAAACCTCCTTTAGGGAAATGATTTTCAGCCTTGCTGCCTTTATACTGAACTGGGAGAACAGGAGAAGGCCTTTCAGCATTAGAACTTACCAGTGGATTTTAAGTTTAAACTAAAAAGGCCCATCTTTTTTTACTAGTCCGCTATTTTCTCGTGAACGCCTTGGACTTAAATGTAAAGGCATCCGCTGCTTCTGCTCTCAGACAACTGGCTGCTTGTGCAGACTCTGAAGTGTTGAGACAGCTCTGGAGCTCTCCGTCAGGAATCGAGACGTTGAATCGAGATGTTGAATGTTGCACAGCCAGCCCAAGGCCAGCGGCACTCAGAATCTGGACCAGCTCAGTGCAGCTTTCCATTTCTGTTATCCAAACAGGCCCTAAGCCCAGAAAACTCTCAGAACGACCCATTAAATACTTTTCATGACTGAACAACACACTCATAAAATGAAAGCTGATTTCAAAATTAACCAATTAAAAAGATGACTACAGTAAAAATGAAGTTAGCAGGATTGGAGTGGAAATAATTTTGCTTCACATAAAAGCAAGTTCAGACGTTATGAGAGTTGGCTCCAGCTGCCACCGAACATCCCAGACTGAAGGACTCCGTTGAGCCTTAACTCCTCCCTCCCTCCACGTACGCTCACATCAGGGGTTGGGGCTTCAACCTGTGGATTTTGACGGGACACTGAGAAATCCTGAGCCAACAAAACCTGCGAGAAGAAGGAAATAGGGGAACAGTTTGGGGGACTGCCTGGAGGCGGTCCACCTTCACCTGTTGATGTTCCACAAAACTCAACAGCTGTGCTTCCCAAACCCAGCTCTGCCTCGGGATCTGGGGGGCTCCTGGCAGGGAGTGAGGGTGAAGGAGTAATGGGGCCACGTAGAGCTAAGCAGAGTAAGTGCTGGCAGTGACGGTTTCAAAGGACAAAAAGATTGAGTAGGAAGAAAGGATCACTTCCGGTGGGAGGAAGAAAGATGACGCGTCATGTGCATGGAATGTTACTCAGCAGTAAAAGAAATGAACTATTATTGAGAGACAAAAGAGTTTCACCAACTGAGCCACCCAGGCCTCCCCAGCTGGACTAGCTCTAACATCCTGTGAATCTGTAGGTATGGACTGAATGTGCCCACCCCAAATTCTGTACTGAAGCCCCACCCCCAAAGTGATGATTACAGGAGCTGAGGCCTTTGGGACACAATTAGGCACAGGTGACATAATGGGGGGGCCACCATGATGGACTAGTGCCCTTATACAAAGGGAGAGAGAGATTTCTTCCCCTCCAAGCGCATTCACCAAGGAAAGGCCACAGGAGGACACAGCAAGAGGACGGCCATCTACAAGCCACAAAGAAGGTCCTCCCCAGGCTGCACCGGGCTGGCACCCTGATCTTGGACTTGCAGCCTCCAGAACTGTGATAAGTCAATACTGATTGTTGAAACCACCGGGCAGTTGGTGGCACTTGCCCGGTTGGTTCCAGCAGCCCAAGCAGACCACAACACTATAATTATTTCCAAATCAAAAGTTTATAAACAAAATAAAATCTAAGGCAAAATTTCAGCAAATACCAAAACCAAAATCATGTGCAGTTTCAATAACAGGAAAAAGATTTGTGGTGACGGTGGAAAATAAGTCAGTTGAGCAGAGCAGGAGCCAAGAGCAGGACCGCCTCCAGGCAGTCCCCCAACTGTTCCCCTGTTTCCTTCTTCTCGCAGCCAACTGAGGATAAAGAATGAGGGGGGAGGACTAGTTGGTGAGAGTGATTTTGCATCCATATGGAGGAGACGGGGCTTATTCTTTCCCATACGAGTTAGTAAGAATTCCCGATTCTTGCTCCTGGAGGAAGAAAGCCCTCTCATGTCCTAGCAGTTGGGCTGATTAAAATTAGTTTCCCTCATGCAATTTGCTGGCAATAAGACTGGCCTCTGGTTTCATCTCTGCTCCCCATTTGCTCTGTAACTTTGATCCAACTGTCCCCCACATCCTTGAGCTCTCTTTTCTACAAAGATCCAGGGTAGTATCATTTCTGAGAAACTCCCTCTGGGGAATTAGTATATCTAAGGTCGTACAACCCAGAAGTACCGGGTCCTCTGAAAGAGCGCACCTCTTGCGGCGGTGGCGGCGGCGGCGGCGGCGGGCTCTGTAGCAGTCATGGGCAGGGTGCACCCAGTCTACTGCACACACTTCACTCCCATCACTAGTGGCCACTAGGGCATGGCTGCTTGGTTGGCTCTTGCCAAAGAGACACCCTTTCTCCCTCCTGTATTCATCCAGGATGTCCTGCCCATTTATTTGGAAACTGCTGGGAAATGAATGGTCTCCAACAGAAACCGTCTCGCCCCTGTAGAAAGATCTGAGGAGGGGAGAAGACTGTAGGGACGGGCTATGTGCACTGGTGGCCATCCCGAGCAGCCCAGCACTGTGCTCTAGCCCAGACAAATGAGTTTAAACAAAACTGCAGCTGCATCCTGGCCAGTTGTGCACGAGGTGTGCTGTTTCCTAGAAATGTAAACCACCCTCTGACAGCTTTTGTGAACAAAAACAAGTCTTTACTCATGAACATTGAGTCTCTCGGTGCAGCGTCTGCGGCACAGAGCCAGTGGCCTCCCATGAGGTCACCACGCATCTTCGTGACCTGGAAGGAGAAGGGGTGATTTCTGGCAGGACAGTGAAGTGTGTAACTGTTGTGCAATACTAGAAAGAAACTTGCATCTCAAAGCTGGAGATCACATTATTTTCTCATTACATATTTTGTCTTGAAAATATGTATATTTTTAATCTCACAGGTACAGAGAGCAGGCTCAGAAGGCTTTGTCATGATGTCCTGGGTACAAATGCTACATGATACTAGGAAAATCTAATGGGAAGATGGCACACATGCACCCTAGGGCAGTTACTTCTGGTTTAATTCACTAAAACCTTTAATTGGAGCAACATGAGCTGGTTTGGGCCCATTCTTGAGGGCTCACACCTTCCCTCTCATCTCATTTCATCAAAATGTCCTTAAGAAGTAGAGGTCAAAGGGTATAATGATATTTCAAGGGAAGAAATATGGGAAAGTCACTTATTCCCTCTGCTTCTAAAAAAATCAATCTGCTTTTCCATCTGTTGATTTACATTGGTGTCTGAGTCTACAGGAAAAAAATAGTTTTACTGTGAAGTTGGTGCCTTTTCTATATGCTGTTCTGTCTGCTTAAAACAAGAAGCTAACAGAAAGTGAGGACTGAAGACATATGGCCTGCAGGTTATAAAGTCGACCACTTGCTCACTTATTCAACAAACATTTATTGAGCACCTACTTTATGCATGGCACTGTGTGTGGTTGGAAGAAGAAACATAAATGGTGTCTGCCCTCGGAGCAACACTCTAGTAAAAAATACTCTTAAAAATATTAATATACAGTGATACTTTATCTAATGAAGGGAAGATGTTCAGATGTTCTGTGGAACCCAGAGGAGAGACTCTTCAACACCAGAAGCAAGAAGGGGCTGCTTATTATTTCGGCTCTACCCCTGAGGAAGGCAGGATCTCTGATCTTGAGCAAGTTACATAGCTACTCCGAACCTTAGTTTCCCCAACTGACAATGGGACAGAGATATCTGCTTTTAGAACCTCTTTCTAAAGTCAGAATGATACAGCTGAGACCCAGCACCTAGCACCATGCCTGACTCTCCAAGAATGTTGGTTGGAATGAGTGCCAGAATCAACCATATGACCATGAACTTGACCTGAAGGGCAGGGAGAGCTCACCAGGAGTTAAGGGAATCAAAGAAAGCCTCACAAAGAAGAGCGGGTATTTGAAGACTGGTGGGCTGGTATTTAAAGATGGAGAGAAGGAAATGGGGGCAGAATGTGGAGAGAGGTATTTCCTCGAAAAGTGGAAAGGTCACTCGCAAAGGCCAGAGGTAGGATAGACAGGTGGCACGTTCAGTGAGTAGACATGTCTGGATAGAAGAGAGGGGTAGGGTGGGAGCGGGAGAATGTGTGTCAGCAGAGGCCGCAGACAGCCTGGGGCGGCCCCACAGGCTCAGAGGACACGGGCTCACCATGGCACAGGGATGACCTTGCTTCACCCTGCATTGTACAGGTGAGGAGACTGAGACAGACAACTTGCCCAAAGCCACGTAGGTAATAGATCTCTTGGGTGACAGCCTCATGTTAGTGGTTTTCTAACAGAGTTTTAGAACCTTAAGTTCCATTAAGAGGCTTCAGCAGCTAGCATAGCGTAAGGGGGACAGGAAGTTGGGATGACTGACCGTGTGGATATACTAGGTGGTTTCATGAGCATTACACTTGGACTTAAAAAAGTAAAAATCATAATTACAAAAAAGAAGGAAAAATCACTTTGCTACAGCATGTTTTTTGTTCTTTTAGTTTGGGGATTTTGCAGGGGAGGGAGTTTGGTAGAGTCTTTGAAGATTTTTCAAATAGGAAGGCAAGACAAGTAAAGTAGTATTTGAAAACCCATAGACTGGCTATTCTTAAAAAGGGTAAAAGCAAGAGATCTCTATAAATTAGTGGTTGATGGAGGTCAGGTCCTGCAAGAGCCTCATGGAAAGTCACTGCATTTCACTATGGTTTCCATTTCAGAGACCCACAGTGTCCTCATGAGAGCCTGTAGTTACCTGGTTCTGTATAAACAGACACGGAGCTGGGGTCATCATGGCAGGTGCTGGGACCTGTGGCTTCCCCGGCTCTCATGTTTAGACTCTTCTATTCCATACTGCCTTTGGCTTGCTGCGTTTGAATTTGAAGAGTTTCCAAGTTTCTTTCGTGTTCTGGCCAATATACAGTTTGACCCCATGGGGGAAAGTAGCAGGACAGGGAACAGCACTATACATCTATATCTGTGTCTATGGAACAAGTCAGAAAATTTAAAGATGATTTTTGACTTAAATATCATTTTATTAGCAGGTTTGCAGATGTCTTGTCCAAAGCAGACTCTCAGCGACTGGTCTTTATTATCCCTAAAGTGAGCTCTAGAGGGACCTGCACAAAGGTGATTTCAAACCAGGTCCATATCCCTTGAAAGACAGCATTTCTAGGGCAAAAAGCAAGGAAGGAAAAGGCCAGATTGTGGAATATCCATAAGGCTCCTTTGAGGGAGAATGTTGTCACCAGCGTGACTTGCGGCAACAGTTGATACTAGTAAGTACGACAATAAGGTTAGAAAAGCAAGTGTCAAGTCAGTGGACCTTTCCCTTTGTGGAGTCGAATTTCCCTGGCTGTCGGCCTGGGCACTAAGAAATGCAACCTCGTCTGAGGCCGACCATCTCGTCCCCTGAGAAGTAACTGCTCTCTTCCCGCTGCTGTACAGCTCTTCGTGAGGGAACCTGAAAAGAGGCTGGGAGTGAGGGGAGACATCCGCCAGCACCCTTTGTTTCGGGAGATCAACTGGGAAGAGCTTGAAAGAAAGGAGATTGACCCACCATTCCGGCCTAAAGTGGTAAGGACCCACCAGGACCATTTGCTCCCTGCCATTCTCGCTTTGCTTCCCCCCCACCCAGGACTGCCTGCCTGCCCCTCATCCCTGCCTGAGCCCCAGCTTCCCTTCAGGGTTCAGGTCTTGGAGAAGAGTACTTACTTAACTATAGTTCAGGTTATTTGACTGGTGGGGGAGTGGGGTGCAAGGGGATGTTACTCTGGTTTGCAATATCTAACCTCTGTGATGAAGCCCCTCCCTGCATGAAAATGGGTTGTGGGGCCTACATGCATCAGACTCCACACGCGTGTGCCAGGGGACCTCAGGTAAGATATGGAGCCTTTGCGCAGGCACATACGTGCTCCGCGGTCACTGCGTGACTCAAACTTGGACGTCAGGGATTTGAGAACCATCTTTTCCATGATATTTATTCAAGTTTGCCTGACATTTATAATTCATTCACATAACTATATTCTCTAATAGCAATTGTTATGTGTTCTAAGGAAGGAGTCAGCTGGGGCTTCGGAGGAGACAGGTCTCTGAATTCCCATGTGTATGCTCCCTAGCAAAAAGTCACTAAGCTCCGTAAGGAAAGGCAGAGTGACCTGGCCACATGCAGATGGCCACCATAAAGCAAAGCCAAAGGAAAGCATGGTTAAGATGAAAACGCTCTGCAGACAGATGTTGAGAATGGTGCATATGCATGGAAAGGCACCAAGCCATACTCCTAAAAGGGGTTCAGATGGTTGCTTTTCTGTTAGGTATATTTTACTAGAATTTTTACAAGATATTATTTTTTTTTAAGAGTAAAGCAAAGTAGTAGGTTTGCCAGCTTTCCCCATTAGTGGTGATGACTGGGAAAGAAGTAGTAATAACCTGGATAGGTAGAAACCATTTCTGCCATCCTTTTGCATGGAGATGGCATAGGCACGTGGATCCAAAGCAGAGAGCTTCACTCTGGAAAAGAGCTACTGCTATTAGTCAGGATGGTAGAGGGCCAGAAGAAGCAAGTGTGTTCCCGGCGCTAGCAGAGTTAGTCTCAACATTTGTTCCAAGCTCTGGGGATGCTCTAAGTGGTCTACAGGCTGGCCTCTAGCACTCTTACTATTTGTGATGGTGCCATGCCTAATCGATGAGCTAATAGTTTGTGACAGTGAATTTTTACCTTGTTTTAGCTGATCAGAATAATGTGACTCCCGTCTCAACTCCCATGGTACGTTACAATCGACTTGAATATTGTGCACCTAAAAATCAGACTTTTGATCTACACTTTCCCTATAGAGTAATTCTTGATTCTACCAGTAGGAGGGAATTTCCCTCAAATAAAGAACTATTTGCAGGCAGGGCCCGTGGCCCATTGGCCTCCCCAGCCTGCCAGCCCCCTTGAGGGTAGGAAGGGTCTGACTCTTAGTTATGCTCATATATACAAAGGTGACTTCTGATAACCTTCAAAAAATTGAACTATACACCATGGAAAGTGGTATTTCTAAATAGATGGCTTTTATAGTCTTTCTTTTTTTCTTTCCTCATGGACACCAATGGACTAGGTGGCTTGAGGGAAGACAGGCCAATCTGTCTGTGGAAGACAGTCCAAGATGGTTAGTAATAAAATTAACATGGGTAGAGGAACCAAGAGTAATGAAGGATATTGATATAAAAACAGCAATATATAATCTGCAAAACTCCTGCCCTCGGTTCCCACCCTCCACCCCTTCCTTCCTCCTCCTCCCCAAACTGTCCCTGAAGACTGAAAGGCTACAGGTCAGATTTGGGCTCACCACTAGTTCAAAGCGCCAGTCCCATTTCATGTAAACTACCAACCAGAAGCAGGAGATCCTAGCTGAAGGTATATAGTGAAGTCCCTTTACATGAACTCAGTTGTGAATTCTCAGTGAAGGCCTCGGGATCTTGGAAATGTCCCATAAATGCATAGAAGAGCATCTGTAAGTATTACTTGTTTACCTGCAGTGCCCACCTTGTCATACAGTGACTGTAGCCTAGATAACAATGATAACTCAGTGGCTGATCTTCTTCTCTTTTTTGCTCCACCCTCCCTTAAACTCCCATCAAGAAATCACCGTATGACTGCAGTAATTTCGACAAGGAATTCTTAAATGAGAAACCCAGGCTGTCGTTTGCGGACAGAGCCCTGATCAACAGTATGGACCAGAACATGTTCAGAAACTTTTCCTTCATTAACCCAGGGATGGAGAGGTTGATATCCTGAAGGCCTCCCCTGACGCACGAAGGAACTTGCCTTGTGTCTGCAGGCTGGTTCAAGTGGCGCTCCCAGAATTCCATTTTGCCTTGGAAAAGAAAAGAAACACTCAATAACACAGGCTCCTCACTGACTTTGTATCTGCAGCAGAAGCCAACTCCACTCCACTACTAACTACGCCCTTTGGTGCCTCTGCTGTGGTCACTCTCGAAGCTAGGTCATTGCTAAACATGGTCACTTACTGGCATGATGGTTCCCCTCCGCACTGTGAAAAGACCTGAAAAGTTAACACCGCCCTAAATCATGGCTCTTCCCGTGGGCACCAACAGCCGATCAGTGACCTGAGGGGCAGAGTGAGCACAGACTTCTCAAGACTGACACAGCCCGTCTCCAGGCACAGGAGTGGACTTCACTCAGCCACGGACGAGTAGCCACTAGCCCATTTTGTTCTTTTCGCATCTGTGGAAGTATAAATGGTGGTGGGGGCAGGCCCGGATAGGTTTTTATGGGAATTCTTCACAATAAACATAGCTTGTAACTTGAGATTTACAAATCCATTCATTCTGATTAGCCATGAAGTTCTCGGGATGGAGGAGATGGAAATTAAGAAGATCTCATGTCACTGAGATGGAGGGTCTAATAAAACACCTACCGTGGCTATCTTGCCAACACAGACATTAGCCTCAAACAGAAAACCATTCACTCCTGCCAATAGAACCACCCCACCTACCCATTCTCGGTTGATTTCATTATCAGTGGAAGTCACTCATTACCATCCTCTTCACGCTGTAACAAGAAAGGAAGTGCATAATTCTTCCAACAGAAGAGAAAACCGATATCCTATTATACCCTTAAAGTTGATTTGATGACTCATTTGCCCCCCTTTAGGCATTATTCAAGATGAAAGACCCCTGCTAGCTACTTGTAGCAGCTGATCTTGTTTCACTAGGATTCTAGCTATACATTTTTAAGTATCTGTGCTGTTTGTATATTTTGATAAAATATTGTGACTTAATGTCAAAGAGGTGGATATGTAAAAATGGAATAAAAGAAAGAAAGAAAGATGCCTCCTAATAGTTTAATTCCCTACTTGTCTCCCCCCCAAGAACTTGGGTTGCCATGGTTATTATCAAAATGTGGCTAGCATTGAGTTGATGTTGTCAATTTGGGGAATCATTAAAAAGTCCCCAAATAGGTGAGAAATTCAGCTAGCTTCTAAGTTACTGTCACATTCCTCTTTCCCTTCGCCATGAGCTCTCTTGGGAATGGTCCCCGAGTGCTGCCTCTACTCCTCCAGCACCCAAAGCCAGCTCTGCCCACTCACCTGTCCCCAGGCACTGCTTCCTCCCAGGACTGCCTTCCAGGTAGTGCCTGAGGCATGCACTAGGCCCTCATTTACTTTTCCGCAGCCTTTTAGACGAGGAAAGTCCCTCCCTTCGATCTCAGCTCCGTTAGACGCTGGGACCCAGCACTTTCTCGTTTTCCTCCTCGTACCTCTGCCGCCTTGACCAGCCCCGTTCCTCCTATCCCAAACCGCTCCCAAAGCCCCTCTCCCCATCTTGTCTTCACTTTCTCTCGGTTCTTTCCTGTCGCCTCATGTGTTCCAGGATCACTCCGTGCACATCATCTCCAATCCACATCTCCGGTTCCAATCTTGCTTTCAGGCTTCACTTTCCACTGATTTGCTCTGTTCTCTTACAAAACCTCGATTCCTCTTACGTTTCCTGCCTCCGTTAATGGCACCATCATGGGTCCAGTTGTCCAGGCTCAGAACCCGAGAGTCACTGTCGATTGTCTCTTCAAAAGACATACTCATCTCTGCTTTCTCTCCTGCTGATCATGTCTGGATTACTCTTCCCGTCTTAAGTCTCTCTCCCCATTTTAATTCACATACACAGTATACATTATAAACTATAGGGTAGGAATAACTTTTCCTCTGCTCTCTTAAGCAACCTGGCGCCTGCTGATTAAGTTGACCAAGGGCATTAGCAAGAGAAGCATACTTTTCCTTACTCATGCTATACACATATATGTAGGAGAGGCCGGTAAGTCAAAGAGTGGTTAGAATTTGGTTAGAATTTAGGATTTAAATACCTGCTTAGCAGAATAAAGTAGGCGGGAGAGAGAAAAGGCTCCTATGGGAAGGACAAATAAGTTTCTTTAAGGAATGTAAATGGAGTTTCAGGAGAATAAAAAGAAGATAAGAAAATCTGTAATCATGTTTTCTACAGGGATATGAGTGGTCTTGCACCTTCCTCAGGGCCGTAACATTGTCCCAGAAAGAGGATCTGTGAAAGCAGGTTTGCTCCTGGTCTGATTCCTACAAATAGACACACTGTGAAGAAGGAATTTTTGACAGTTCTCATTTCTCTGAAATTTCTGCTTTTGGTCAGATAAGGACAGCTCCAAGAAGGCCTCTTTCTGCATCTGCTGAATACCAAGTGTCTTTAACTTGAAATAATATTTATTACTTATGAAACATAAAAATATTATCTTCATAAATCAGTTTTTAATCCCATTACACTCCTGCTCAAAACTGTGTAATCTTCACTAGCTAAAACCCACGCCAAGACACCCATCCTGTCCCCAGCCTCTCTACCTGACTTCCCATTTCCGCCTTTCACTCACCTGTGCTCTAGGCAATCCAAATTTCTTAGCACTGCCTATAAACTCCCACCAGTTCCCAGCTCTTGGACTCCTCTGCCTAGAATGCCCATTTCCACATTTTCAGCATCTTTCATCAGCCATCAAGTATCCCAGTCCTGGAGTATCCCGTGAGCTGGTGTCCCCCTGCCTCTCTACGCTCCCATCAGCTTGTATTCCTCTGTCCTCTCATGGCACTCTATCGAGGTATGAAAGTGTGCCGTTTGCCTCCCTTTTGAAGCTCCAAATCCCTAAGGGTGGGATCTCAGTCCAGTTTGTCTTTATGCTTCTCACAGTTGGCCCTTAAACAATATGGGACTGAGGGGCACTGACCCTTGCATAGTAGAAAATCCACATATGACTTTTGACTTCCCCCCAAATTAACTACTAATAGCTTACCGTTAACCAGAAGGTTTACCCATGAGAGCAGTCAATAACACATATTTTGTTTGCTGTACATATTACTGTATTCTTACAAAGAGTAAGCTAGAGTATAGAATATGCTAAGAAAATTATAAGGAAGGGAAAATACACTTATACTACTATACTGTGAAAATCCATACGTAAGTGGATGCACACAGTTCAGAAGTCAGCAGTGTGTTAATGCTCAAAAAGAGTCCCTGGACAAATTACTAAATAAATGACTACATGGGGAAGTGTTTGAATGGTGGCCCCTCAAAATACGTATCCACCGCGAACTCTGGACTATACAGATGGGCGCTAAACCCAATGTCAAGTGTCCTTACGAGAGACAGAGAAGAGAAGGTGGTGTGAAGAGGGAGACCGAGACTGCCGTGCTGTGACTGCCAAGCCAAGGAACACCAAGAACCACCGGAAGCTGGAAGGGACAAAGAAGGACTCCCGAAGATCCTTCAAAGGGAATATTGTCCGAACGACACCTTGAGTTTGAACTCTTGGCCTCTAAAACTATGAGGGAATGGATTTCTCTTGTTTTTAGTTCATCAGCTTGTGGTAAACTATTCTGGCAATCACAGGAAATGCAACCCACCCAAAGAAACCAGCAGTTCACTAGGAGATCGTCGGGAGCTCTGTGCGTCCCTGCCCACCCCAGCCACCACGCACGCCAACGGGGGCATCTCGTTCCTGCCAGACCCTCACACCACTTCTGCTAGAACACAGTGTCCCACACCACTCAAGTTTTTGTCCATATGAATTCCCTGAAGCGGTTCCCATTCTTTCTTACATTTTTCTCCTATTACCTCATTTCTCTTGCCTGCTTTTCCTTAGTAAGGCTTTATTCAAGGGGCGCCATCACAATGAGTACAGGGACTCCTGCAATGGGGTCTTGCAGGGGGAGAGAGAGATTGGACTCAACTCCAAATACGGCATGGCAAAGTGGGAGTTTAAGACCGTAGGTCAGTGAATGAAGGGAGTAAGAGGGCACAAGAGGGATTCGGATGAAACCAACCTGACTGGATTCTTGCTGAGGCAGGCCAGGTCATCCGACATTACCTGGGGATGGTGAAAAATCAGGAACTCAATCAGATATTGAGAATGGGAGATCTGGTTAAACTGACTTGCCAGGATTTGTGTTAAAGTTAAGGCAGACAAACACAGAACCCAAAAGTGATGCCTCGCTGAAAAAGAATTCAGGGGAGCCTGAGCACTTTGGCCGAGGAATGACCAGCAAAAGATCACAGTCTTCATCTTATGAGGGCTTTGGGATTACAGTGAGTTTAGCTTTCCTCTTGGTGCCAGAACTACTGCCGCCGTGTCACCGTGAAAGGCTATTGCCCTCCCTGCTGTGAACACACTTGTTGATGAAAAGAAATGCATTCTGGGGCACCTGGGTGGCTCAGCTGGTTAAGCCACTGCCTTCGGCTCAGACCATGATCCTAGAGTCCCAGGATCAACTTTCACATCAGGCTACTAGCTCCGCAGGGAGTCTGCTTCTCCCTCTGACCTTCTCCCCTCTCATGCTCTCCCTCACTCACTCTCCCAAATAAATAAATAAATAAATAAATAAATAAATAAATAAATAAATAAAATCTTTAAAAAGAAAAAAAGAAATGCATTCCTTTGATCTCCTCTGTACCCTGAGATGTGCTGGCTCTGTGAGGCCATGGGGTGTTGTAGAAAGATGGCAGGTATAGGAACCAGACAGACTCGGTCCAAGTCCCAGCTCAGTCGTGATACTGTTTACAGCACTGCAGAAGTCACTGACTTTCCTGAATGGGATTTTCTCACCTATAAAATGGAGCTCACTATCTAGAGTGGATTGGGTCATTATGAGAATAAAAGATGTTCTGGCATAGTGGGGGAGCCTTAGTGCATGCTTCCTTAGTGAGAGTTACTGTGATATTTTGAAGTTGGTCATGAGCCTGTCAGATGATATATCTATGTCTATCTATGTACCTACCTACCTACCTATCTAAGGAGATAGACAGTTATCTACAGGCATACCTTAAGAGATGTTGTAGGTTTGCTTCCAGACCACCATCGTAAGGCAAGGATCACAATAAAGTGAGTCAAGTTTTCGGTTTCCCAGTGTGTATATAAGAATTATAATTATACTGTACTGTAGTCCATTAAGTGTATAATAGTGTTAGGTCTTTAAAAAAATCCATGTACATACCTTAATTTAAAAATATTTAACTGCTCAAAAATGCTAACCATCATTTGAGCTTTCCGTGAGTTGGAACCTTTGCTGGCGGGGGGTCTTGCCTCCGTGTTGGCGGCTGCTCACTGCTCAGGGCACAGGCCGCTCCAGGTCGGGGTGAGTGTGGCAGTTTCTTAAATAAGACAACAGTGAAACCTGCCACAGCAACTGACTCTTCCTGTCACAAATGGTTTCTCTGTAGCATGTGGTACGTTTGATAGCATTTTACCCATACGGAACTTACTTCAAAATTGGAGTCAACGTTCTAAAGCCTCGCTGATGCTGTATTAACCAAGTTGATGTAGTATTCTAAATCCTTGGTCATCATTTCAACAATCTTCATAGTATCTTCACCAGGAGTAGATTCCATCTCAAGGAACCAGTTTCTTTGCTTGTCCATATGAAGCAACTACTCGTTTGTTCAAGTTTTATCGTGAAATTATAGTAACTCTGTCCCATCTTCAGGCTCCACTTCTAATTCTAGTTCTCTGGCTGTTTCCACCTCATCTGCAGTGACTTCCTCCACTGAAGGCTTGAGCCCCTCGAAATCACCCATGAGGGTTAGAATCAACTTCTTCCAAATTCCTGTGAATGTTGATATTTAGACTCTTCCTATGATCATGAATGTTCTTAATGGGATCTGGAATGGTGAATTCTTTCCAGTAGGTTTTCCGTGGGCTTTGCCCAGATCCCTCAGAGGAATGACTATCTATGGCAACCATCGGCTTAAATAAGACTTGAAAGTCAACATAGCTCCTTGATCCATGGGCTGCAGAATGGCTATTGTGATAGCAGGCATGAAAACAATATCAATTTCACTGCCTAGCTCCATCAGTGCTCCTGGATAAGCAGGTACATTATCACTAAGCAGTCATATTTTGAAAGGCATCTTTTTTTCTGACCATCAGGTCTCCACAGTAGGCTTAAAACGTTCAGTGAACCATGTCATGAACAGATGTGCTGTGATTCAGGCTTTGTCGTTCCATTTATAAAGGAGAGTCAGAGGATATTTAGTATGATTCTTAAGGTTCCTGAGATTTTCAGAATGGTCAGTGAGCACTGGCTTCAACTTAAAGTCACCAGCCGAATTAAAGTCATTAATGCCGAATAAGGGACGCAGCTTGTCCTTTGAAACTTTGAAGCCAGGCACTGACTTCTCTGGCTATGAAGGTCCTAGACGGCATTTCCTTCCAACAGAAGGATGTTCCATCTCCACTGACGATGATCTGTTGTTTAGCACAGCTGCCTTCATGGTCTCAGCTAGATCTTCTGGATAACTGGTGGCCTCCTCTGCACCTTTATGTTATGGAGACAGCTTCTTTACTTGAAGCTCATGAATCAATCTCTGCTGGCTTCAAGCATTTCTTCTCAGCTTCTTCGCCTCTCTCAGCCTTCATGGAATTGAAGAGAGTCAGGGCTTCTGATGGCGCTTTGGCTTAAGGGAATGTGGTGTCTGGTTTGATCTTCTATCCAGACCCCTAAAATTTTCACCATATCACCAATAAGTCAGTTTTGCTTTCTTATCACTTAGGTATTCACTGAAATAGCACTTTTGGTTTCCTTCAAGAATTTCCCTTCGCATTTGCGAGTGGACTAACTTGGGTGCCACAGGCCTAGCTTTCAGCCTGTGCTGGCTTTCAGCAAGCCTTCCACACTAAGTCTACTCATATGTAGTTTTTGATTTAAATGAGAGACGTGTGAATTCATTTCAGTCAAAAACGTAGAGGCTACTATAAAGTTATTAACTGGACTAAATTCAACATTATTATATCATGGAATAGGAAGACCAGAGGAGGAGAGAGAGAGAGAGATGAGGGAATGGCCAGTCAGTGAAGCAATCAAAATCTACACAACATTTATATTATATATGTATGAAGTTTGCCATCTTATATAGGTACAGTTCATAGCTATAATTATACCACAGATCACCTTAACAAATGAAATGATAGTGAAAATTTTGCAATATTGCAAGAATTACCAAAATGTGACACAGATACACGAACTGAGCAAAAGCTGTTAGAAAAGAGCACTGTGTTGGGGCGCCCGGATGGCTCAGTGGTTAAGCCTCGGCCTTCGGCTCAGGTCATGATCCCAGAATCCCGGGATCAAGCCCCGCATTGGGCTGCCTGCTCGGTGGGAGGCCTACTTCTCCCTCTCTTACTCCTGCTGCTTATGTTCCCTCTCTGGTTATGTTTCTCCCTGTCAAATAAGTAAAATCTTTAAAAATAAAAATAGAAAGTAGCACTGTGAAAAGTAAAAGAAAGGAGAAAAAAAGCAAAACCTGCCCAAACCTCCAAGACTAATATTATATAGTACAAAGGCAAAAACAACTACACAGAAACACTGACAGAAGGATAAGATGAGAAGGTGGTTACAAACCCTTGAAATGGGCGAAGAAAGTATTTCACTTCCTCCTGTATGTATCTTGTTACTTTTTGTTGGAGGACTTAACTTTCTAGAGATATAGGGAACTTAAAACTGGTTTATATATAGGGGTAGTATTGAATAGGAAAGAAGGATTACCTTGAAGCTTATATCTGTATGTATATTTTTAAAAAGGGGAAGGAAAGAAAGAAAGAAAGAAAGAAAGATAGATAGATAGATAGATAGATAGATAGATAGATAGATGTATGAAAAAAGTTCAAGTTAATCTATGCTTTCAATGCCATCCCGATCAAAATTCCACCAACATTTTTCAAAGTGCTGGAACAAACAATCTTAAAATTTATATGGAACCAGAAAAAAAAAAAAAAAACGAATTGCTAAGGAAATGTTGAAAAAGAAAAACAAAGCTGGGGGCATCACATTACCTGATTTCAAGCTTTATTGCAAAGCTGTGATCACCAAGATGCCATGGGCACAAAAACAGACACATAGACCAATGGAACAGAAAAGAGTCCAGATATGGACCCGCAACTCTATGGTCAAATAATCATCAACAAAGCAGGAAAAAATATCCAGTAGAAAAAAAGTCTCTTCAATAAATGGTGCTGGGAAAATTGGACAGCTACTGATAAAGAATGAAACTCAACCATTCTCTTACACCACACACAAAGATAAACTCGAAATGGAGGAAAGACCTCAACGTGAGGCAGGAATCTATCAAAATCCTAGAGGAAAACCTAGGCAGTAACCTCTTTGACATCGGCCACAGCAACTTCTTTTAAGACACGTCCCCAAAGGCAAAGGAAACAAAGCGAAATGAACTTTTGGGACTTCATCAAAATAAAAAACTTCTGCACAGCAAAGGAAACAGTCAACAAAACAAAGAGGCAACACAGGGAATGCCAGAAGGTATTCGCAAATAACACTACAAAGTGCTGAGATCCAAGATCTATAAAGAGCTCCTCAAACTCAACAACCAAAAAAAAGATGGTCACATCAAAAATGGGCAGGAGACACGAACAGACATTTCTCCATGGAAGACATACAAATGGCTAACAGACACATGAAAAAGTGTTTGTCATCATTACCTATCTGGGAAATTCAAATCAAAACCACATTGAGATACTACCTTACACCAGTCAAAATGGCCAAAATTAATCGTACAGGAAACAACAAGTGTTGGAGAGGCTGCAGAGAAAGGGGAACCCTCTTACACTGTTAGTGGGAATGCAGGTCATGCAGCCGCTTTGGAGAACAGTGTAGAGATTCCTTAAAAAATTAAAAATAGAGCTACCCTATGACCCTGCAATTGCACTACTGGGATTTACCCCAAAGATACAGATGTAGTGAAAAGAAGGGCCATATGTACCCCAATGTTCATAGCAGCAATGGCCACAATCGCCAAACTGTGGAAAGAGCCAAGGTGCCCTTCAACAGATGAATGGATAAAGAAGAAGTGGTCCATATATACAAGGGGATATTACACCTCCATCAGAAAGTATGAATATCCAACTTTTGTAGCAACATGGACGGGACTGGAGGAGATTATGCTGAGTGAAATGAGCCAAGCAGAGAAAGGCAAGTATCATATGGTTTCATTTACTTGTGGAGCATAAGGAGTAACATGGAGGACAGTGGAAGAAGGAAAGGAAATGTGAACTGGGGTAAATTAGAGAGGGAGATGAAGCAGGAGAGACTTTGGACTCTGAGAAATGAACTGAGGGTTGTGGAAGGGAGGGAGGGGGCAGGGGGATGGGTGAGCCTGATGGTGGGAACTGAGGGCACGTATTGCATGGAGCACTGGGTGTGGGGCAAAAACAATGAATCTTGGAACACTGAAAAAATAAAATAAATTATTATTAAAAAAAGAAAATAGCAATGTGGATGCAAGGCTGCCACAAATCTTCAACCTGTAAAATAAATAAATAAATAATCAAATAAATAAATAATCAAATAAATAAATAAATAAATAAATAAATAAATAATAAAATAAAAAACGCTTATCTGTGATACGCAATAAAGCAAAGTGCAATCAAATAAGATATGCTTGTGTGAAGATGGAGAGACAGGGAGGCAGATCTGTATCTTTAGATAGATGTTTAGGTAGATTTGAGATATATCTAGTGGGTCTTATAAATCAAACTGGCAACAAGAGAAATAATTATTGACTGCCCCCACTCAGTAGTGCAGAAACAGACTCTGTGACATTAACCGAGAGGCTTTCCAAGCCGCTTTGCCTTGACAATGTGAAGTGACTGGAAAAAAGAGAATCTAGCAACTTGAGTTAAAATGAGGGAATTCTTTTTTACTTGCCTGTCTCCTGGTTATCAGGTGGAGCCCACTCAGTCCGATCCCACAACTTGTGGAGAGATTTCTGATAACTTGGACCCCATCTGGTCCAGCCTTAGCCAGGGTGAGGACAAATAAAAATTAACAAGAGGAGGCTTAATTCTCCTTGTTGAAATGAAAGGGAGAGACATCTTTCCCTCCCCTCTCTTTTCTTTCAGAACTCTTATCTGTCCTTTTCAAACATATGTAAGTCTTTTTCATGGTGAAGTAATCTTTTGCAGGTCTCCAGATTCAAGAATGTTTCCTTGCTGACCTGGGAGCATCCTTTGGAAACACCAAGGGAGATAGCTCCCCGGGTCCCAGTGCCTTTGGGAGGATAAGAGCCTAAGTTGACAGGGCACCTGGCTGCCATCTGCAAAACTGCCCCCTGTCCTAAATATAGGAGGCGGCCAGTCCGTTTCTCCTCTGGATAAAACCAGCACAGATCATCTCCCCAGTTACCATGAGCTGTACGTGGCAAAAGAGGCTGCAACTTCCTCTTACTTGTTTAGCTTGAGAACGTGTATTTACGGAAGGTTGTTTCTGCTTCAGTGCATAAGGGCATCTCTTAGCAGATCAGCTGTGATGCACGTCACAGTCTGCTTTAATGCCTACTCAGTAACAAAACTGTGTTCTTCCTCTGCTAATCCTGTGGAGAGGTTTTCTGGATTGAGAAAAGATTTGGGGTTTTTAAATTACACTACCCCAACACCAGCTTCTCCTAGCTCGCAATATAAGGAGGGGATGTGGGAAGACATAAGAAGCATTTTTTTAACTACTTGCCTTAGTCCAGTTTACCCTAAAGATAGCTTGGCATGAAAACAATTCTAATATTCTATTTAAAGGCACGCTCTTGTTCTTCCTCTTAAAACACTAAGAGATTAGAAAACCATTTGGTCAGTCTGTTATTTCTCAGACATTTTCTTTTGCTCCTCAATCAGAAAATCATTCAACAAATACTTATTGTGCACCTACTACGCACCTAGAAGTACCCGGCTTGTCTCCAAGACACTCCCAAAAAACTGTGAATTTTCCTCTCTTCTTCCTATTCCATCCAAGATGTGTGCTACTCAAAAACTTTTAGCTGAAATTTGGTAACTACAGTCATCAGAGACATGATCTTTTTAATCTACGTATTTTTCTCCCACAGACTAAAAACCTTTTTCTTAAATGGTGATACTATTCCTTAAGCAATTCCCTGAGGCTGTCTTCGGGGCTAGTCTTGCCGCTTCCTTGAAGAGAGCACCTTTTGCTCTGAGTTGGGAGGAAAGCAGATGAACTTCGGCTGTGTTCAAGGCAAGGTGGTGAACCGGTTGGCAGTGAGACTCAGCCATCCTTTTCCTGGTAACAACCTCCGGACTATTGCAAAGACGGCCCCCCTGGCGCTTGGCCTTCAGTGGACAGTAGGCTCACCCACAGACTAGAGGAAGTGGGTAGAGCAACGGAGGACTGCAGACAGAAAAGTACATCACAGCCAGATTTCCAGTGCTGCAAATATCTGGATAAATAGTTTGAATGCCATTCTGTGAACAAAGGTGGATCCAACTGAAATTCTGACAAAGCACGATGACATCCTCAAGGCAGAAGCACCAGAAACACAAGCGAAAACATTTTTAATCAAAAAAGAAGAGTTTTCTATCAACCTGGAAGCAAATTTTCTGAAGCAAAGACCCACTCGGTTTCCGACACATAAGATCATATCGTCTGAGTAGGAGCTCTTAGCCCTCAGACCCCCACAAAAACAACGGGCGAACCATCACTTGTGGAGGCAAAGAACTGGAGGTGGGGTGTTGGGGGGAGATCCTGAGTGAATTGAGAAGCAGCAACAACCCAGTGGAGGACAAAAAAACCAAGGATGGTCACATAGAAAAGTAGAGTTGACCCACTTCAACAGTGCGGGGGAGACTAGGGGCACCGAGTTCCGAGCAGTCAAGAACCCGTGAGGAATGACTGACTCTCCCAAAACTTAACTATTAACAGCCTGCTGTTCACCGGAAGCCTCACCAATACCATGAACAGTTGATTAACACTTGTTGTGTATATTATATGTGTTATGCGCTATATTCTTACAATAAACTAGAAAAAGGAAAGTGTTAAGAAAATCATAAAGAAGAGAAAATACATTTATAGTATTGTATTTATTTTTTTAAAAAACCCACAGAGCTGTGGGCCCATGTAGTTCAAACCCATGGTGCTCAAGGGTGAACTGTAGGGGTGTTTCACCTGCGTCACAGTCCCTCATCCCGGCACCATTGGGCGCAGGGAGTGCCCAGGCACCGCTGCTCCCTGGGGAGGACAAGGAGAGCAGGAGACTCCGGAAGTCTGCACACCAATGACCGCAGCAGCCCTTCCCTGCTGCACACACCCCTGCGCGCGCAGGGACTCATACCCAGACTGTATAAGGAACGCATACCACTCAACAGAAAAAAAAAAAAAAAGTTTAAATGGTCAAAGGACACATATAGACATTTCTCAAACGAAGACCTACAGATGGCCAAGATGCAGATGAAAAGGTGCTCCGGGGGTGCCTGGGTGGCTCAGTTGGTTAAGCGACTGCCTTCAGCTCGGGTCATGATCCTGAAGTCCTAGGATCGAGCCCCACATCGGGCTCCCTGCTCATTGGGAAGCCTGCTTCTCCCTCGCTCACTCCCCCTGCTTGTGTTCCCTCTCTCGCTGTGTTTCTCTCTGTCAAATAAATAAAATCTTTAAAAAAAAAAAAAAGGTGCTCGGCATCACCCATCATCAGGGAGACGCACATCAAAATCACAAGATACCACTTCACGCCTGTCTCAGAATGGGTGGGATCAAAAACTCAAGAAAAACGTGTTAGCAAGGATGTGGAGAAAAGGGAACCTTCGTGCACTGCTGGTGGGAAGGCAAACTGGTGTAGCCACTGTCAAAAGCAGTATGGAGTTTCCTCAAAAAACTATAAACAGAACTACCCTATGATCCACTAATTCCACTTCTGCATATATATCCAAAGAAAATGAAATCAGTACCTCAGAGAGATCAGCCCTCCTATGTTCGCTGTAGCATTATTCACATTGGCCTAGATATAGAAGCAACCTAAATGCCCATTAATGGGTGAATGGATGGAGAAGGTATGTCATACCTTATATATATATATAAAACGAATGTTATTCAGCCGTAAAGAAAATTCTGCTATTTGCAACCACATGGGTGAATCTGGAGGACACTATACTGAGTGAAATAAACCAAAGAATACAACATGACCTCACTTACACATGGGATTTAAAATAATCACACTCCGAAGCAGAGAGTAGAATGATGGGCGTGAGGGGCGGGGACAAGGGGGGAATGGCGAGATTCTGGTCAAGGGCTACAAAGTCACAGTCATGCAAAATGACTTGTTCTTGGGCTCCGACCTACAAGGTGACCATGGTGGACAGCGAGTGGTCTTGTGTACCTGAAATTCGCTAAGAGAGTAGATCTTAAGGGTTCTCACCACATACACACACACACACACACACACACACACACACACAGGTAAGTATGTGAGTAAATGCATATGTTAATTCTCTTGTGGTGAAAATTTCACAATGTATACGTATATCAAAACATCGAGTTGTACACCTTACCTATATACACGTTTTGTCAATTATACCTCAGTATGGCTGGGGACAATTTCTTTTTAATTTTAAAAAAGAACCTCAAACATAAATACGACGGGGTAAATAATCTCTCTGTATTAAACTAGCCTTATACATGTTTTATCAGCTGCTGATTTTGTGTGAGTGAGGTTCTCTCTCATGAATGAAGAAGCACACGCATCTCCTAAGCCTTTTACACCAGTAGGTCCCAGGAGGTTACACCAGGAGGCATCAAGGCCAGAAAAGCTGATACAGATTTTACAGAAGGAAGATGCTAAGAGGAGAACAGCACTGACCAGGAAGATGGAATGACGGAGTAGCTGAACAGAATTAGAGCTCAAGCGCTTGGCTCCCCCAGACCTTGGCCTCCCCATCCCTGTGTGGGTAGAAGCCCTGAGGTTCTGGAAGATTGCTCACGAAGAGCTTTCTGCTGTTCCTTGCTGAGAAGGCCACCATGGCCGGATGCCTGCTGGCAGAAGGTGTGGAAACTTATCCCAGCCCAGACGTCCCCACTTACGCTGCCAGGGAAAGAGAAACAGCAAGTACCCATTCCTCCCATCAGAATAAAGACATGCTGTGGCTGCATCCAGGTGATTCTGTCTGGGCTGACGAATCGGCCCAATGGGGCCTTCCAACACGTTCTCGGTCCTTTAATATACTTGTTACACTGATTTTTAGAATGAATTTGAGACCAGTCTTATTTTTGGCCAATACAGTATTCTCAGCCTTTTCAGAAGAAGTGAGGTTCCTTCTGATGCAGGAAAGTGATTGAGACCTCCAACTTCAAACTCAATCAGAGAAAGACATTTATTATGTGATCTCACTGATATGAGGAATTTGAGAGGAAGGGTGGCGGGTCATGGGGGATAGGGAGAGAAAAAAATGGAACAAGATGGGAACGGGGAGGGAGATAAACCATAAAAGACTCTTAATCTCAGGAAACAAACTGAAGGCTGCTGGGGGGTGAGGGGGACGGATAGGGTGGCTGGGTTATGGAAAAAATAAAAACTGATTAAAAAAAAAGACCTCTAATTTCATGCTCACAAACTCATGGTCTCTGAGTCATAAGCCCAATATTTCTTTTACACTAAGCTCTATTTTTCCCAGATATCCTCGCCTTATATTACTGTAAATCTTACACACATTCCTTCCAGATGTGTGTGGGAACTCTGAGAATAAATCTTTGTCTGTTTTGGTTTCTTTGTTCATTTCATTCTTTGTTCACAGCTTCTGTGACAAAAACAAATTGAAAACATTCATATATACTTATGTAGTCTATTTACAGCAGCGTGGGATGGTCTGACTCTTTTAAATGGGATGAAAGTGTTTTTTAATTTAATACAAATTCTGATTTCTAGCCTTGATCACTGGGCTTCAGCTCTTCTCTGGACCTCCATCGCCTCTCCAGAAAGGGGGCATGGCCTCCTGAAATTATAAAGGACTTCCTTACATTTCAGAACTAGAGGCTACATCGCTATCCAAACCCCTCAGTTTGCATTTAAGGAAACAAAGCTTCTGGAAGACAAGTGTCCCTCCTCGTCCTCCCCCCCCGCCCCGCCCCCCCAGCCCTGAGTGACAGCTGGAGAGTAATGGAGGGAGAGTGCCATTACCGAGCTCCTCCTTCTGGGTCTTTATAACCGAGTCCCATTGCTCCTCAACCATGCAGAGCAAGACGGATTCTAGACTTCCCATACGAGAGCTTTGGCTTAGAGAAGGGGAGTTGAGGGAAGACACAATACTCATTAAGCCCCTTATGTGTCAGGAAGAGAGAAGATACACGCAGAACCCCAGGAGTCAGACGTTATAATTATATACCCATTTCACTGCCCCATTTGACAGCTAATTACCAGGGCAAAATCTGGACCCCGATCTCTAATTTCAAAGCTCCAACTTTTATCCTGACAGCACGTTTTTCCTAATTCTCTCCCTTTTCAAGCTAAACTGTACATACTCTTTCCGTGTGGGGCCATTCCATCCGTGTTGCACCGCCAACCATTCATTCCCTCGTTGAACTGACATCCCACCTTGTCGCCCTGTAAGAGCCACTGGCGCGGGCCTCAGGCCTCAGCCTAGCACGTTCTCTCTCCAGCACCTTCCTTCATTTTTCATCACTGCCCGGTAACAGAAGCAGGGGCGGGCAGGCGAGTGTGTAGAGCCGCCACGTCCCTCTCACTCCTCCCTCAGAGATGCTTTCCCCATCATCTTGACAAGTCCGTCTATTTCCAGGGGCTGCGGCAACGGGAAACTCTCCAGACCGCTATGCCTTTCCCTCCCTTCCAGGCCCTAGAGAGGAGCACAGGCACTTCTGTCTAAGGCAGAGCAAGTTAGAAAACGGATGTGATGTAGCATCATCTTAAAAACACGGCTCCCCACGCTGTGTCACAGTTAGCATTACAGCCCCTATGCCCCAGGTCACTGAAAGGGAGGAAAAGGCACAAAAGAGGAGGCAGGGAAGCAAAAAAACTATCTTTTGAGATGTTGCGATTTTTGCTGATCTTCAGAAGTGTTAGATCTGCGAGCTTTTGTGAAGTATTTTCGCCCACAGCAGTGTGAGGAAGGAAGAGAGAGACAGCTACTCTTTCCAGAAATGGAGGCACAGCAGAACACAAAGGACAAGCTATCCTTCGTCTTCATATTCTTCCTGTTTGGGATGTGTGGCGAAATCTCTTGTCAGCACCAGGTAATGACGGAGCCCGAGGACAGAAGGGGGTGGGGCAGGAAATGCAGTCTTAGCAGACTGCTCTGTCCAACTACCTGAGCTCCAGATTAGACTTCCATGGGGAGGTCATCATGAGGCCAAGAACCATAATGCTATCCACACGTTATGACAATTCCCGCCATCGTACCCAGAGGCTTCCCTTCCAACAGTGCCACAAAGAATAAGAACAAATTATTATTTGTTGATTCAAGGAGGATAACATCCTATATCTCATCGCCGTGAATGAGTGCTTGGCACCATGTCACTTGCCCATTCATTCACTCAGAAAACCTGGAGCACATTCTCTGTCTTGAAGTTTAATTCCACAGCATTCAATGAATACAGGACGTAGGTCAAACATGGTGCTAGATATGAGGCAATGAATCACTGAGGAAGACACTCACTTTGTACCCTGTGGTGTGTGCAGTAGTCATAAAGTATGAAACACAGAGTATGCGGGGAGCCCATGAGGTAGAGGGCCATAAATGAAACAGTGAGTCAAGGAGGGCCTTCCTGATGAATAGGCATTCAAGGTGACATGAATGATGAGGTAGTTGGGGAACTAAGGAACATCCGGAAAACCTAAAGTGAAGAGGAAGGGGTCAGCAGGTAGGCCTGCCAGCATGTCCCAGCTCAGGAGGCTAGACTTGATCCTACAGAAAACAGGAGGTGAGCAGTAGGAAAGCAATACGATCAGATTGAAGTTGGGGAAGACTGAGCTAGAAGAGGTCCTGAGAAGAAGATGGCTGGGGGGGTGGGGAGTGGGAAGGAGACACTTTCCAGGTGCCTGGTATTGTGTCGTACCAAAATTCTCAAGTAGAACTATTTTGTTTTGCTATCATCGGTGGCTTAAAATTATGTAAATGAAGTTCATGATCCAAAGTCAAGCTATTACTAAAAACTTATTCAAAAAAGCATTTCCCTACTCTAATGAAGAAAGCCCTCTACTAATTGCTAGAGTGTGCTTTCTAGGAGGTAGTGGTAGGTGAAAAAAGAGAGGGGCAAGAACATACAGTTGACCCTTGAGTGGCACCATGGCTGGGGCACCAACCACCCTCCGCTGCAGTCGAAGGTCTTCATACAACTTTTGACTCCCCAAAAGCATACAATAGCCTACTGTTGCCTGGAAGCCTTACCAGTGACATTAACCAATTGATGAGCACATATTTTACATATTATATATATTTTATACTATATTCTTATGGTAAAGTAAGCTAGAGAAAAGAAAATATCATTAAGAAAGAATGATAAGGAAAGGGCCCCTGGGTGGCTCTGTTAGTTAAAAATCTGCCTTTGGCTCAGGTCATGGTCCCAGGGTCCTGGGATCGAGTCCTGCATCGAGCATGCTTCTCCCTCTCCCTCTGCCTGCCACTCTCCTTACTTGTGTTCTCCTCTCTCTCTCTGTCTCTCTGTCATATAAATAAAATCCTTTTTAAAAAATGATAAGGAAGATAAAATACATTTACAGCATGTACTATAAAAAATCTGCATATAGGACGCCTAGGTGGCTCAGTCGTTAAGCATCTGCCTTTGGCTCAGGTCATGATCCTGGAGACCCGGATCGAGTCCCACATCGGGCTCCCTGCTCCGTGGGAAGCCTGCTTCTCCCTCTCTCACTCCATGTGCTTGTGTTCCCTCTCTGGCTGTGTTTCTCTCTGTCAAATAAATTTTTAAAAATCTTTATATAAGTGGACCCATGCAGTTCAAACCAATGTTGTTCAAGGGTCAACTGTACATAGTTATATATATATAGATGGAAAAGTTATACACATTCACTTAGCATTGCAGGAAGCAGCACAGGAAGGATAAGCCAAAAAACACCAAGGGTAGTTACCTGCAAGGGTAAAAGTGACAGAAGATATTTGGGGAGACTGGCATTCTCTGAGAACACCTCTTGTGTAGTTTTGACTTTAGAAAGTATACTGAATATAATTTTTTAAATGTAAGAAAAAAAGAAGAAATGCAAAACAAAATAACTATATATGTTTCTATCTATACAGTTATAAATCCTATATTAAGAAATGTTTTTAAGCAATTAGCAAATATTTAAAAAATAAAACTAAAGAGAGTTAAAAAATAATGCTGATATTCTACATATTCAAAACCAAAAATTGAATCAGAGTAGGGAAGAGTAGGGAAAAAGATCTATAACTGAAAGCAAACTAAAACAATCCAATTGTATTTCAAACCTCTTCAAAGGAGAAGGAAAGAAAGGCAGTAAGGATGGGGAAAAGAGGGAAGAGAAAGAAAGAAAACTAATCCAAAGAACTCATGAATACAGCATTTAAACAAATACCCTGAGTCCGGGAAGAATGGACGGAAAACTTGCAAACGAGCCCAGAACTCCTTTTCGGTATTGTGTTTTAACTACAGTGGTATCGGCAAAGCAATTCTGACCGTGCTTTCGATGTAATACAGGTCGGAACAAATGGCTGAATGTGTTGACACTGGAAGCCAAGGTTCTCACTGTGGAAGAACAGACATGCAAAGACAGAAAGGGGAAAGATGAGAAAGAACCTGGCTGGTAAACCGGAACTGAAGCAATCAGTATGGACTCATGATTTCTAACCTATAAACAGGTGTGGGTGTAAGCTCATTTCTATGCTGATAAGTATGTGTGCATTTGCAGGTGTATTTGTGCATAGACATGAGTATGTATGTCTCTTATATGCAAATACTCTCAGCTCTTTCTGTGGAAAAGGCCAAGGATGAAAGACATCCAGTGGCGAGCAGCGCCTGGGTCTTAGTCTCCAATACCATTCCTCACTCAAGGAACCAGAGAGTTCCTTAGAGAAATGTCTGAGTAAAGGGCTGGTGTGATGTGAGCCAGGACATCTTGTTGTACCACAAAGTAATGAGGTGCTCAAAAGAAATGACAGGAGAGTGTCACAGGGCACCAGATGGAGGGGCTCTCCCTGATCACATCAGCGACAGTTTGGGCATCAAAATAATTCAGTATAGCAATGAATTATAAATAACTGAAAATGAAGAATGTGTTAGTTTATAAAACCAATAATAAATAGGTAAATAAGTGAAGAAGTAAAAGGTTGAGAGCTGACTGGTAAGTATGGAGACAGAATTGTAAAGCCGTCCTTTGGAGCAGGCAAGAATCATCTGTAGACATTAAATGTAGGGGGAAATTGTGCTGATGAGCAGAATATGTGCACTGTTGCAAAGCGTCTCTCCACAAATGGCTTCTTATTTGAAAGGAAAGGGAAAAAAACCCTCCAGTTATCAGGTGGACTATAGATTGGACAGTACCTTGGCCAGGTAACCAATGGCGACATCACCAATGAGGCACAGGAGAGTATTATGACCCTCCAGACCATCCACCGTAGGAAGGACCCACCACCTATGGTATTCCAGCCATGAATGCCTAACCTCAATATAATCCTTAGGAGAAAACATCAGATGAGTACAAGATGTAGAATCTTTTACTTAAAAATAAAAAGGTTGAGAAAGAGAGAAAAATATTGTTCAAAATTATCAATGCCATAAAGGACAAAGGAATGTTCGGAATTTCTGGGATAAAATCTGGAAACGTTCAGATTAAAAGAGGCTACAGAATCATGACAACTAAATGGAAAGCACACCCTTGGACTGGATCCTGTACTGACTGCAGAGAAAATACACCATTAGTGTGCCAGTTGGCAAAGTTGAAATATGGAAGGTAATCAGCTAAAATATTGTATCAGTGTACACTTATGAAGCTTATCACTGAATGATAATTTTGTAAGACATTATCTTCATTCTTAGGAAATATACCCCGAGGTGTTTAGAGATAAAGAGCCATAATGTATGTCACTTACTTTCAAATGGTTTGTAAAAAATACTAAGAGAATAAATGATAAAGCAAATGGAGCAAAACATTAAAAATAGGTGAATCCAGTAATGGGTGTTTGGGTATTCTTTGTACTACTTTCGTTTTTACAATTTTTGCAAATTTGAAACTATTTCCATAAAAGAATCAGAATCATACACAGATCATTAGTAATAATTGCAATGAGTCCTTTTTACTTTGCCTCAAATGCTGTCTTGACATGGTGTGCCCATGGTGTGGTAGAAAGAATCCTAGACTTAATGCCAGAAAACATGGTTTTGAGTGACTTTGGAAAGGCCATTTAAGATATTCATAACATGGTTTGCACATTTGTAATATGCAGAAAATAAGACATACTTCAGAAACAAGGACTTTAAAATTAAAGATATTACAAAAAGATACTGCATAAACCCTACAGTGTCATACAAATCTCAGGGATGGCCACCCCAACCTATCTATCCTGAAGTTCAAGGTAAAAACCTTGGGGCCCTTCTGCATGCTGCCCTCTCTCCCCCATATATATCAGACCCCAGGTCTTATCTTGTCTGCCTCTCCCCTCTGTCCCCTTCCCTCTACCTCTACTGACTAATCTTAGTTCCTGTTCTCATTTCTTCCTGCCTCCACCAGGCAAGAGGGCCCTAAGGGTCTCCAGCCACAGCGCTAACCCCTCCAATGCATCCTCGGAGTGCCCAAGATCATTCTAACAGGTCAATACGATTGTGTCATTCCTGCATCTCCTTCTTAGGTACATTTAAAACAGTGTTTTAGACCTTTTGTGAATGCAATTTGTCATATAATTTCAAAGGGGCTGCGGACTCCCTGAAGTCTCCCTGTTGAGCCTAAATTAATAACCCTGGTGTTAGAGCTCCTCATTTCCTTTCACATCTGGGTCATACCTCCCTCTCCCCATCCTCAAGTCCCACCGCCCCCCCACCCAGAACTTCCTGATTTCAGCCACTTGGCAGTCCACTGACTCCTGCTTCTGCTCACTTCTTGGCTTTAAACATGCAGTTGAACATGCCTAGACGAGTACTGCCACTTCTTGCCTTGGCCAATTCCTAACCATCTTGCAATTCCCAATCCAAGACTGCCTTGTCTGAGAAACATTTCCATACTCCATCTGGCCAAATTAGAGGCCTTCCAATAAGGGCTTTCACAGCACCTTTAGCACCCCTCTCCCTTGGCCCTTCTTATACTGGACTGTCTCTGCCACCAGACTGAACTCCTTGAGGACAGGATCAGGGAGTGTACCTTCAGCCCCTGGAATCATGTCCAGCACATCACAGGGGCTCAATAAATACGTAGTGAATGCACACATGAAATACTAAGTAAAAGTACCATTTTAAAGGCCTCATTCCTCATTCCTTGAAAGTCCAACTTTCAACAATCAATGATAATGTCAAGACAGGAAAAACAATATAACCAGAATGCTGATATGATCCAAAAATTCCCTCCTAGCCATTTGGTTCGATCTCTTTGTCTATCAAGTATTTTTCTAGAACACAGGACAAATATCATCAATAGAGACCCCTGATCCTCTTTACATACGCTAATAAAGATGCTCCCTAAAAAAAGTTGTAAATTAATTCAGAAGGAAAATAATTTTCTGGCTTAAGACCCCCTGACTATATTAAAAACATCAACATACATCTACACAAGTCAGAATCTTCATCCTGAAATTCCAAATAAGATGCTTAAAATGTCAGTAGACTATAAATACAAAGACATGTTCACTCATGGGAGGAATTAGCTTTTGTGAAGGAAATGCAACAGTCTGCTCATCACTCATCCCTGGTAAAGATCTTAATGGAAAAAGTGAGGTGGCCAAAGACTAGGAAAGAGAAGGAAACTTGAAAGAAGAGACAATAATTATTTACCTAAATCTATTAAAAATTAAAGATAGAAAGTACAATAGGTTTAAATGTGTTCTTTCAATGAAAGTGAAAACACTAGAAGATTAGAAATAGGCTGTTTTACTTACAAACAATTAGAAGGGAGATATAGAAAAATAAAGAAGAGTAAAAGGGGAAACTAAATTCAAACATGACACTAATCATAATATATGCCAATGAGTTACATCTTTCTAATAAAAGATAAAGACTCTCAGGTTGATAAAGAAAAAAAATTCCGTTAAGCGCTTTTTTTTAAAAGATTTTATTTATTTATTTGACAGAGAGAGAGATCACAAGTAGGCAGAGAGGCAGGCAGAGAGAGAGGAGGAAGCAGACTCCCTGCTGAGCAGAAAGCCCGATGTGGGCCTCGATCCCAGGACCCTGAGATCATGACCTGAGCCGAAGGCAGAGGCTTTCACCCACTGAGCCACCCAGGCGCCCCCGTTAAGTGCTTCTTAAGAAGGGTAGACTCATAACAGATAACAAGAAATTTTGAAGGGAAACAAAGATAAGACATACTAGTCAAATGTAAAAGAAAAGAAAGGTAAAGCAAGTAAGGGAAAAAGGAACAGTGGGAACAAAAGGAGGGAGAGAGGAAAAGAAAAACTCAGGTATAGTAAAGCTAATGCCACACAAAACAGAATTGAAACAAATACATTCCAAATTGAAGAAAAACATGAAAATACATGTAAAAATAAGGATTTAAAAAGTGAATAAAAAACAAAGCTGATAGAAATAAAGATAAAGTCATTGTCACAATGGGAAGTATTAAAATACCCATGTCTTAGTAAACAAGAATAAGTAATGACAGAGAATGTTTCAACAACAGAATTAAGAAGCTTGACCTAATATATAAAAAGAGAACTTTAAAGTCAATAAACATTGAATACACACTTTTCCCAGAGAAACATGTACTCTACTTCATAGAGTTAGTATGAAAATTAAATAAGTTAACATATGGAAAATACATAGTGTGTGGCGCATAGTAAATACTCAACAGGTATATGTTATTATTCTTAAAATCTGCCAATGAGGGGCACGTGGGTGGCTCAGAGAGTTAAGCCTCTGCCTTCTGCTCAGGTCATGATCTCAGAGTCCTGGGATCGAGCCCCACATTGGCTCTCTGCTCAGCAGGGAGTCTGCTCCCCCCCCCCCGCCTGCCTCTCTGCCTACCTGTGATATCTCTCTCTCTCTCTCTCTCTCTCTCTCTCTCTCTGTCAAATAAATAAATAAAATCTTTAAAAAAAAATCTGCCAATGAAAATGTCAACAAATTCTACAAAGCAAAAGTGATAGGGTTATAGCCACTGGCCACAATTAGAAAGTAGCAGTAGGAAGATAGCAACAATATTCTATCTACATGCGGAGCTTAAAACAAACTTGCAAAGAGAAAACCAAAATAAAATTTAAAGAGCAAATCAAAATAAAATTTAAAAATTATTTAGAAATGAATGACAATAAGAATATACAGGTTAATATCTGTGGGCTATGCCATAAAAGTACTCAAAGAAAAATGTGTAACTGAAGTTCATGTATTATGAAACAGGAAGATAAATAAATGAAATTTGTGGTTTTATTAAACAAACCAGCAAAAAAAAGTCCTTATCTGCTAGAATAAAGTATTCAAGTGAAAAATATGAAAAAATATGACATCTGGTATTTGCTTTAAAATATTCCAGAAAGAAAAAGTTTAAATGTAGAGGAAAGAAGATAAAACACACCCAGCAGAAACGTGACGGCTGTTGAAACAAGGTGACTGATGTTCAGGGACTGGTTTTTTTTTTTTTTTGCAGCATCATCTTCACTTCCATGTATGTGAAAATTTCCACATTAAAAGTATTTTAGTCTCAGGTATAAAGAAAAAGTCCTTAAAAATGGACTACCCAGTTTATGAAAGGGTGGCAAGATAGCAAAGGAGCAGGAGACCTAGAGAGCATCAGGTCCCAGGAGTTCAGCTAGATGGTTATCAAATCAGTCGGAACACCTACAAACTCAACAGGAGATCGAGGAGAAGAGGGGCAGCAATTCTAAGAACAGAGAAGCAACCGCTTTCTGGAAGGTAGGACATGCAGAGAAGTGAATCGGAGGCGACATCTGGGAGGACAGCCTGCAGGGGGAGGGGCCGGCTCCCAGGCAGCAGCAGAGCCGTGGAGCACAAAATCAGAACCTTTAGGAGTCTGCTCCCTTGAGGGACATCGGCCCAGAGGCTAAGCGGGGGGGCCCTCATGGGGACAGTGTGATCTCAGGACCCGCTGGGTCACAGAAGGACCCAGGGTGACTGAGCGTGGCAGAGCCCAAAAGTATTGGAGCGGGGAAGCCGGGTGCACGGACGGACCTGAGGAGTGGGCTCTCAGCTCAGGCTTACCTTAAACCATGATCCAAGGCGCAATCGGGCCACTGCCCTCCCAGCAGGGACATCACAAGTGGCAGATTGGGGAGACCCCCCCTTCCTCCACCGGGAGGAGCAGCACGGGGAATCTGCTGGGTTTGGAGACTCCACACGGAGCCTTGCACCAGGGAAAGAAATGCTCAGTCACAGGCCAGGTGAGCACAGAGTGTGGCCAGAGACCAGGGAGAGAGGCGGGATTGATGGCTTTTCTCTGGGGGCGCACTGAGGATTGGGGGTCTGGAGCTCTTGGATCTTCTGGCCAGAGACTGGGAGGCCGTCATCTTCATTCCCAGCCTCCAAAGCTGAATGGAAAGTGTTCAGGGAACAAAAGCTCCCAAAGCGAACCTCAGCAGATCGCTTAGCCCCACCCCCAGCAAGGTGGGGCACTTCCGCCTCGGGCAAAGACAAATGAGAATCAATACAACAGGCCCCTCCCCCAGAAAGTCAGAGAGAACATCCAGCCAAGACCAAGTTCGCCCATCAATGAGAACTGTGTAACTTCAGGGGAATGCACCATGAATGTAGAATTCATGGCTTTTTCCCATAATTCCTTAGTCGTTCAAAGTTAAATTTTTTTAATTTTATTTTTTCTTATTCTATTTTTTAAATTTTTTCTTTCAGATTTTAACTTTTTTTAGCTATCTCATCAATACCTTCTTTAAATTTTTTAAAATTGTCATTGTTTTAGTCATTCTATCCCTTCATTGTATTTAAGCTTATTTTTTATAAACATGTAGGTTTTTCTTTCTTTAAAATTTTGGGATACAGTTTCTTCTAACAGATCAAAATATATCCTAAATCAAGCACATGGCTTTGTTCTAGTCTCCACCCAAAGCACATTCTTTTCTCTTTTTCATTCTCTTTTGTCTTTTTTCAACCAACTTCTTATCAACTCATAGTTTAGAATCTTTTTTAATTTTCATCTTTACAATCATATTCCATCCCTTCATCATGTATACCCTTATTTTTGTACATATGTAAGTTTTTCTTTCTTTAAAATTTTGGGAGGCAGCTTCTTCTAACAGACCAAAATACACCCAAAATTAAGTGTGTGGCTCTGTCCTATTTGCCAGTCTAATCATATAGAGAGAGAGACACAGGTAGAAATAAATAGAAATACAGATTTTTTTTCCTTTCTTCTCCCACTATTGAGTCTCTTCTGATTTGGTCAATGTATATTTTTGGGGGGTTGTCACTACCCTTTTAGTATATTGTTCTCTCATTCACCTGTTCATATCTGGATAAAATGACAAGGCGGGAAAACTCACCTCAGAAAAGGAACAAGACACAGTACTGATGGCTAGGGATCTAATCAATAGGAACATTAGAAATATGTCAAAATTAGAGTTCAGAATGACAATTATCAAGGTTCTATCTGGGCTCAAAAAAAGCATGGAAGATACAAGAGAATCCCTTTCTTGAGAAATAAAATCCCTTCCTGGAGAAATAAAAGAACTAAAAGCTAACCAAGTTAAAATGTAAAAAAAAAAAAAAAAAAAAAAAAACTATTAATGAAGTACAATCAAAAATGGAGGCTCTTACTGCTAGGATAAATGAGGAAGAAGAGAGAATCAGTGAAATAAAAGACCAAATGATGGGAAATAAAGAAGCTGAGAAAAAGAGACAAACAACTACTGGACCACAAGGGGAGAATTCAAAATATAAGTGATACCATAAGACAAAACAATATCAGAATAATTGGGATCCCAGAAGAAGAAAGAGAGAGGGGGCAGAAAGCATATTGCAGCAAATTATAGCAGAGAATTTCCTTAATTTGTTGAGGGGAACAAGCACCAAAACCCAAGAGGCACAGAAATACCACCTAAAATCAATAAAAATAGGTCCATACCTCGTCATCTAATAGTAAAACTTACCAGTCTCAGTGACAAAAAGAAAATCCTGAAAGCAGCTCGGGAGAACAGGTCTGTAACATACAATGGCAGAAACATGAGATTTACAGAAGACCTATCAGAGACCTGGCAGGCCAGAAAGGACTGGCATGATATATTCAGAGCAGTAAATGAGAAAAATATGCAGCCAAGAATACTATATCCAGTTAGGCTGTCACTGAAAATAGAAAGAGAGATAAAGAGCTCTCAGGACAAACAAAAACTAAGAGAATTTGCAAACACCAAACCAGCCCTACAGGAAGTATTGAAAGGGATCCTCTAAGCAAGGGAAGAGCCTAAAAGTAACAGGCCAGAAAGGAACAGAGACAATATACAGTAACAGTTACCATACAGGCAATACAATGGCACTAAATTCATATCTTTCAATAGTTACCCTGAATATAAAATGGGCTAAATGCCCCAATGAAAAGACACAGGTTATCAAATGGATAAAAAACAAGACCCATCCATATGCTGTCTACAAGAAACTCATTTCAGACCCAAAGACACCTCCAGATTGAAAGTGAGGAGGTGGAAAACCATTTGCCATGCTAATGGACAACAAAGGAAAGCTGGGATGGCAATCCCTATATCAGACAAATTATATTTTTAAGCCAAAGACTATAATAAGGGATGAGGAAGGACACTATATCATACTTAAAGGGTCTGTCCAGCAAGATCTAAGAAATTTAAATATCTATGCTCCTAACATGGGAGCAGCCAATTCTATAAACCAATTAATAACTAAATCAAAAAATGCATTGACAATAATACAATAATAGTAGGGGACTTTAAAACCATCCTCACTGAAATGGACAGATCATCTAAGCAAAAGATCAACAAGTAAATAAAGCCTTTAAAGGACACACTGGACCTGATGGACATCACTATTCGGAACATTCCATCTCAAAGCAACAGAATACACATTCTTCTCCAGTGCACATGGAATATTCTCCAGAATAGATAACATCCTGGGTCAGAAATCAGGTCTCTAGCTGTATCAGGAGATAGGGATCATTCCCTGCATATTTTCAGACCACAATGCTTTGAAACTAGAACTTAAGAGGAAAGCTGGAAAGCCCTCAAATACATGGAGGCTAAAGAGTAAGAATGAAGGGGTCAAACAGGAAATTAAAGAATTAAAAAATTCATGGAGGGTGCCTAGGTGGCTCAGTGGGTTAAGCCTCTGCCTTCACCTCAGGTCATGATCTCAGTGTCCTGGGATCGAAGCCTGCATCGATTTCCTCCACTCTCTCTGCCTATTTGTGATCTCTCTCTCTCTCTCTCTCTCTCTCTCTGTCAAAATAAATAAATAAATAAATAAATAAATAAATAAATAAATAAATAATTGTTTTAGAGAAATTCGTGGAAACAAATGAAAATGAAAACACAACTATTCATAATCCTTGGGACACAGCAAAGGCAATTCTCAGAGGAAAGCATATAGGAATACAAGTCTTTCTCAAGAAACAAGCAAGGTCTCAAGTATACAACCTAACCCTACACCTAAAGGAGCTGCAGAAAGAACAGCAAAGAAAGCCTTAACATAGCAGGAGAAGAGAAATAATAAATATCAGAGCAGAAATCAATGAAATAGAAACCAAAAGGACAGTAGAACAAATCAATGAAACTAGGAGCTGCTTCTTTGAAAGACTTAACAAGATTGATAAACTCTGGCCAGACTTATAGAAAAGAAAAGAGGAAGGACCCAAATAATAAAATCATGAATGAAAGAGGAGAGATCACAACCAACACCAAAGAAATACAAACAATTATAAGAACATATTACAAGTAACTATACACCAACAAATCTGACAGTCTGGAAGAATGGGATGAATTCCTAGAGACATATAAATTACAAAAACTGAACCAGAAAGAAATAGAGAACCTGAACAGACCCATACCAGAAAGGAGAATAAAGCAGTCATCAAAAATATCCCAAAAAACAAGAGCCCAGGGCCAGATGGCTTCCCAGGGGAATTCTACCAAACATTTAAAGAATTAACACCTATTCTCCTGAAACTGTTCAAAAAAAAAAGAAAAAAAAGAAAAGAAATGGAAGGAAAACTTCCACACACATTTTATGAGACTAGCATTACCTGGATCCCAAACCCAGAAAGACTCCATCAAAAAGAATTACAGACCAATATCCTTGATGAACACAGATGCAAAAATTCTCACCAAAATACTAGCCAATAGGATCCAACAGTACATTAAAAGGATTATTCACCACGACCAAGTGGAATTTATTCCTGGGCTGCAAGGTTGGTTCAACATCGGCAAGTCAATCAAAGTGATATAGTACATTCATAAAAGAAATAACAAGAACCATATTATCCTCTCAGTAGATGCTGAAAAAGCATTTGACAAAGTACAGCAACCTTTCTTGATCAAAACTCTTCACAGTTTAGGGATAGAGGATACGTACCTCAGTATCACAAAAGCCATCTATGAAAAACCCACAGTGAATATTATTCTCAATGGGGAAAAACTAAAAGCTTTTCCCCTAAGGTCAGAAACACAGCAGAGCTGCCCACTATCACCACTGCTATTCAACATAGTACTAGAAGTCCTAGCCTCAGCAATCAGACAACAATAAAAGGCATCTGCATCAGCAAGAAGAAGTCAAACTCTCACTCTTCAAAGATGATATGATACTTTATGTGGAAAACCCAAAAGATTCCACTCCAAAACTGTTAGAACTCATACATGAATTCAAGTAAAGTATCAGGATATAAAATCAATGCACAGAAATCAACTGCATTTCTATACGCCAACAGTAAAACAGAAGAAAGAGAAATTAAGAAGTTGATCCCGTTTACAACTGCACCGAACACCATAAGAAACCTAGGAATAAACCTAACCAAAGAGGCAAAGAATCTGTACTCAGAAAATGATAAAGTACTCATGAAAGAAATTGAGGAAGACACAAGGAAATGGAAAAACATTCCATGCTCATGGATTGGAAGAACAAATATTGTGAAAATGTCTATGCTACCTGAAGCAGTCTATACATTTAATGCAATCCTTATCAAAATACCATCAATTTTTTTCAAAGAAATAGAACAAATAATCTTAAAATTTCTATGGAATCAGAAATGATCCCAAATATCCAGAGGAATGTTGAAAAAGAAAACCACAGTTGACAGTATCACAATTGCAGACTTAAAGCTCTATTACGAAGCTGTAAGCATCAAGACAGCATGGTACTGGCACAAAAACAGACACATAGGTCAATGGAACAGAATAGTGAGCCCAGATATGGACCCTCAATTCTATGGTCAACTCATCTTTGACAAAGCAGGTAAGAACGTCCAATGGAAAAAGAGCCTTTTCTACAAATGGTGTTGGGAAAATTAAACAGCTATATGCATAAGAATGAAACTGGACCATTTCCTGACACCAAACACACAAATAGACTCAAAATGGATGAAAGACTTCAATGTGAGAGAGGAATCCATCCAAATCCTTGAGGATAACACAGGCAGCAACCTCTTGACCTCAGTTGCAGCAACTTCTTCCTAGAAACATCAGCAAAGGCAAGGAAAACAAGGGCAAAAATGAACTATTGGGACTTCATCAAGATCAATAGTTTTTTCACAACAACGAAAAGAGTCAACAAAACCAAAAGACAACTGACAGAATAGAAGATATTTCCAAATGACCTATCAGATAAAGGGCTAATATACAAAATCTATAAAGAACTTATCAAACTCAATACCCAAAGGACAAATAAAGCAATCAAGAAATGGGCAGAAGACATGAATAGACATTTCTCCAAAGAAGACATCCAAATAGCCAACAGAGATATGAAAAAGTGCTCAACATCATTCAGCAACAGGGAAATACAAATCAAAACCACAGTGAGATACCACCTCACACCAGTCACAATGACTAAAATTAACAAGTCAGGAAATGACAAATGTTGACAAGGACATGGGGAAGGGGGATCTCCTCCACTGTTGGTGAGAATGCAAGCTGGTGCAACCACTCTGGAAAACAGTATGGAGATTCCTCAAAAAGTTGAAAATAGAGCTACCCTACAAGCCAGCAATCACACTACTGGGTATCTACCCTAAAGATACAAATGTAGTGATCAAAGGGGCACACGCACCTGAATGTTTATGGCAGCAATATCCATAATAACCAAACTATGGAAAGAATCTAGATGTCCATCAACAGATGAATGTATAAAGAAAATGTGGATGAATCTTGGAACACTGAAAAAATTAAATTAAATTAAATTTAAAAAAGAAATGAGGGAAAAAAAGAAAAAAGAACAATCAATAAAAGATTATTAAGAAAAAAAGGAGGGGGTATCTATACAGTGGAAAACAATGCAGCCATCAAAAAGATGAAATCCTGTCATTTGCAACAACATGGATGGAACTAGAGGGTATTATGCTGATCGAAATATATCAATCATGAAAAGACAATTACCACATGATCTCTCTGATATGAGGAATTTGAGAGGCAGGGTAGGGGGCTGTGTGGGGTAGAGAGGGGAAAAAATGAAACAAGATGGGACTGGGGAAGGAGACAAACCATAAAAGACTCTTAATCTCAGGAAAAAAATTGAGAGTTGCTAGGGGGTGAGGGGGATGGGATAGGGAGGCTGGGTTATGGGAAAAAATAATAATTTCAAAAATAAATAACAAATAAATAAATAAAATGAAAAAATAACTACCTAAGAAGTCATAAAATAAAAACAAAAAAGAAGCCTTAAGACCTGAAAAAGAAAAAATGATACTGATTAAAAAAATTAAGAAAAATTAAGTAGTATTCTTCATGAGTAAATCCAAATTTTGATGTTTTAAGTAATCAACTATTTGACTACTTGTTAATAATTGAGATGTCATTGATTATAATTACAAAAATGTAAGGAAATTATACTAAAATTATAAAAATATGTATAATTACATCTCAATAAATTTAGAAATCTAACCGAAATGGTTCATTTCCTAGAAAGAAACATAAATCATTAAAATTGGCTTCAAGAAATGGTTTTTTTTTTTAAATATCTAGTAATCCTGGCCAAGTGGGATTTATTTATGCAAGGATGGTTCAACATATAAAACTCAATTAATATGATACACCATATTAACAGAATGAAAGGGGAAAAACACATGATCATCTCAACAATATAGCAGAATTATTTGACAAAATTCAACACCCTTTCAGGATAAAAAAGAAAATACTAGATAAACTAGAGATAGGATAACAAACTAGAAATAGAAGAAAACTTTGTCAAGGTGTAAGAGCCATATATGAAAATCTCAAGGTTAATATCATATTCAATAGGGAAAGAATGAAAGCTTTTCCTCTATGATCAGGAATAAGACAAGGATGCCTGCTTTTGCCACTTTTATTCAACAGAGTACTAGAAATCCTAGCCAGAGCAATCAGGTGAGAAAATAAATAACGGTCATCAAAATTGGAAATGAAGAAGGAAAATTATCTCTGTTTGCAGATAACATGATCTTATAGTAGAATGCCCCCACACATATACAAACTATTATAATAATAAATAAATTAAGCAGAATTTCAGGATACAAAATCAACACACAGAAAAGCCACTGTATTTCCGTATATTGACCATTAACAATCTAAAAAAGAAATTAAGAAAACAATTCGGGACGCCTGGGTGGCTCAGTCAGTTAAGCGACTGCCTTCGGCTCAGGTCAAGATCCTGGAGACCCGGGATCGAGTCCCACATCGGGCTTCCTGCTCAGCGGGAAGCCTGCTTCTCCCTCTCTCACTCCCCCTGCTTGTGTTCCCTCTCTGGCTGTGTTTCTCTCTGTCAAATAAATAAAATCTTAAAAAAAAAAAATTCTACGTACAGTAGCATCAAAGAGAATAGAACACTTAAATATAAATATAAGTAATGAGATAAAAGATATGTACACTGGAAACTATAAAATATTGCTGAAAGAAAATAAAGACATAAATTAAACATCTCATGTTTATGAATTGAAAGGCTTAATATTGCTATGATGTCAACATTCCCAAAATTATCTAGACATTTACAGCAATCCCTACTAGAGTCCCAACAGTTTCTACAGAAATAAAAAAAAATTCATCTAAAACTGATATGGACCCTAAATAGCCAAAAGAAAGCCATGAACAAGAACAAAATTAAACATCTCACACACTTCATGGTTTAAAAACGTATTTAAAAGCCACAGTAATTGGGGCACCTGGGTGGCTCTGTTGTTAAGTGTCTGCCTTCGGCTCAGGTCATGATCCCGGAGTCCTGAGTTCAAGCCCTGCGTTGGGCTCCCTGCTCGGCAGGAAGCCTGCTTCTCCCTCTCTCACTCCCCCTGTTTGTGTTTCCTCTCTCGCTGTGTTTCTCTCTGTCAAATAAAAAAATAAAATCATTAATTAATTAATTAATTAATTGAAGGTACAGTAATCAAAACAGTGTAAACAGATATATAAAACAATGGAATGGAATAGAGAGCGTGAAAGAAACCTTCACATCTATGGCTAAATACTTTTTTCAACAAAAGTGCTAATACTATTCAATGGAGAAAGGACAATCAGTTCAAAAATGGCATTGGGAAACCTGGATATTCACATACAAAAGGATAAATGTAGACCCTTATCTTACACCATATACAAAAATTAAAATGGACAAAAGACCTAAACATAAGACCTAAAACAATAAAATTATTAGAAGGAAACAGAGGTAGAAATCTTCATCACATTAAGTTTGACAGTAATACCTTGGATATGACAGCAACAGAATAGATAACAAAAGTAAAAATAGGTAAATTGGATTAAATCAAGATTAATAACTTCTGTGGATCAAAATACACAATCAACAGAGTAAAAAGGCAACTTACATAATGGGAGAAAATATTTATAAATCACATATCCCATAAGGATTAATATCCAGAGTAATAAAGAACTCCTAACTCAACAGTAACAACAAAAAACAAATAACCTGAATTAAAATAGCAAAGAACTTGAATAGATATTTCTCCAAAGCATATATACAAATGGCTGGCAACTACATGAGAAGATGGTCAGTATAACTAATCATAAATTCAAACTACAATGAAGAGAAAGGTTCAAAGTGGCAGAAAGAAAAGAGAACTAAAAGAAATGGTGTTTTTTAAATAAAGATTTTAATTATTTGTCGGGGAAAGAGCATGAGCAGGGGGACTGGCAGGCAGAGGGAGAATCAGGCTCTCCTCCCACCAAGCAGGGAGCCCAACATGGGTTTCCATCCCAGGACTATGGGATCATGACCTAAGCTGAAGGTAGATGCTTAACTGACCAGGCGTCCCAAAATGAGGGTGGTTTAAGGGAACTTTGAGACATGAAGTATCCCCATATCTATATTATAAAGTATCTTATAAAGAAAAGAAAAGAAAAAAGGAGGCAAAAAAGTTATTGGAAAGCTGAGAGCTGAAAACTTTCTTAATCTGGAGAAGAAAACAGACATCCAGGTCCAGGAAGCAAGAGTCCCAAACAAGATGAAACCAAAGAGATAAACACCAAAATGCATCAGAATAAAAATGTCAAAATTAAAGATGAAGAGAAATCATAAAAACAGCCAGGAAAAAGCAATTAATTATGTAGAGGGAAACGCCCACGAAATTATCAGCTACCTTTTTGGCAAAAAATTAGCAGACCAAAGGGAGGGCAAGATGGTGGAGGAATGCAGGACCCCATTTCAACCAGACCCCTGAAAAATTTAGCTGGATATCTACCAATCCAGACTGAACATGCATGAAATCAGCCTGCGATGTAAGATTATACGTCGGCGTCTGTACGGGGCAGAGGATCTTCAGTTGAGAGGTACAAAGGACGGAGTTGTGATTGTGTGGACAGATATCAGAGGATAAACAGAAGGGAAACAGGGCTACCAGAAGCTACCCACTGGAAAGTAAATTAATACCCCAGCGCAAAAATGTCCTGCACGTGGGGGCCAGCGAGAGCTTGCAGAATGGTGGTGTTGGGACGGGAAGTGTCCAAAAACAGTGCTGGGACAGAACCCAGGAGCTTAAGAGGCAAATGCCAGCCTGGAGTGGCTGCTTGAGGGGACTTGGGGCCATTGCCACACATGCCACAGCCACACCTGCACCCACCCAGACCAGGATTGCTCTTGGTTTTGGAGGCACAGCAGGCAGAGACAAAAGGGGGCCTGGGTCGACCACTGAGAGGATTGCTGGGGGCCTACACAGCTTGTGGGAGGCTGTGGTTTTCAGTGGCACTGACAGAGAGGGAGACTGTGTGTTCTGGAGGGCTCAGAAAGGAGCAGACTGTGGCTTCTCTCCTCTGGGGTGGAGGTCTGGGTGCAGACATTTTCCTTTGGCCTGACCCTCCAAAAAGACACAAAAAGCTGCCAGAGAACAGAAGCCCAAAAAACTGGTTTCCATGGAACCCAACCCCTTCATAGGGATACCTTAACTCTCCACTCTCAGCAATATATAGATCATCAAAGCAAAAAATCAACAAAGAAACAAGAGCCTTGAATGACACATGGGACCAGACAGACCTCATAGATACATACAGAAATTCCACCCTAACACAGCAGAGTACTCATGCTTCTCAAGCACACATGGAAATTTTCTCCAGAATAGACCACATACTGGGTTACTAATCAGGTCTCAAACAGTACCAAAATACTGAGATTCTTCCCTGCATATTCTCAGACCACAGTGCTTTGAAACTGGAACTCAATCACGAGAAAAAAACTGGAATAAATTCAAGCATTTGGAAGCTACAGATCATGCTGCTTAAGAATGTCTGGGTCAACCAGGAAATCAAAGGACTTAAAGTATTCACGGAAACCAATGAGAAGAAAAACACATTGGTCCAAAACCTATGGGATACTGCAAAGGTGGTCCTAAGGGGAAAATACAGAGGAATCCAAGCCTCACCACCCCCCCAAAAAATAGAAAAATCCTGAATTCACCAATAAAACTTTACACCTTAAAGAACTTGAGAAAAAAAAACAATAAATGAAGGCTAAGCCACACAAGAGAAGAGAAATAATTAAGATTAGAGCAGAGATCAATGAATTAGAAACCAGAAATATGGTAGAGCAGATCAATGAAACTAGAAGCTAGTTCTTTGAAAGAATTAAGAAGATCAATAAACCACTGGCCAGACTTATCTAAAAGAAAAGAGAAAGGAACCAAATTAATAAATTATGAATGAAAGGGGAGAGATCATGACTAATACCAAGGAAATAGAAACAATTATCAGAAATTATTATCAACAACTATATGCCAATAAATTAAACAACCTGGAAGAAATGGATGCTTCCTGGAAACTTATAAATTACCAAGACTCAAACAGAAAGAAATTGACAACCTGAACAGACCAATAACCAAGAACGAAATCACAACAGTGATCAAAAACCTCCCAAAAAATAAGAGCCCAGGACCTGACAGATTCCCTGGGGAACTCTAGCAAACATTCAAAGAAGAAATAATACCTATTCTCCTAACTGTTTTAAAGAATAGAAACAGAAGGAAAACTTCCAGACTCTATGAAGCCAGCATTACCTTGATTCCCAGACAAAGGACCCATCAAAAAGGAGAACTTCAGACCAATATCCCTGATGAACGTGGATGCCAAGATTCTCAACAAGATCCTTGCTAATAGGATTCAACAGTACATTAAAAAGATTATCCACGGGGCGCCTGGGTGGCTCAGTTAGTTAAGCGACTGCCTTCGGCTCAGGTCATGATCCTGGAGACCCGGGATCGAGTCCCACATCGGGCTCCCTGCTCAGCGGGAAGCCTGCTTCTCCCTCTCTCACTCCCCTGCTTGTGTTCCCTCTCTGGCTGTGTTTCTCTCTGTCAAATAAATAAAATCTTTAAAAAAAAAAAAAAAAGATTATCCACCATGACCAGGTGGGATTTATCCCTGGGATGCAAGGATGGTTCAACATTCACAAATCAATCAATGTGATAGAACAAATCAATAAGAGAAGGGAGAAGAACCACATGATCCTCTCAATTGATACAGAAAAAGCATTTGACAAAATACAGCATCTGTTCCTGATTATAACTCTCCAGTGTATAGGGATAGAGAGAACATTTCTCAACCTCATAAAATCCATCTATGAAAAATCCATGGCAACTATCATTCTCAATGGGGAAAACCTGACAGCCTTCCCATTGAGAACAGGAACACGACAAGGATGCCCACTTTTACCACTATTTTTTAACATAGTGTAAAAAATCCTAGCAATATCAGACAACAGAAAGAAATAAAAGGTATTCAAATTGGCAAAGAAGAAGTCAAACTCTCTCTCTTTGCAGATGACACGATACTTTATATGGCAAACCCAAAAGACTCCACCCAGAACTACTAGAACTCAAACAACAATTCAGTAATATGGCAGGATACAAAATCAATGCACAGAAATCAGTTACGTTCTTATACACTAACAATGAAAATATAGAAAGGGAAATTAGAGAATCAATTCCATTTACTATAGAACCAAAAACCATAAGATACCTTGAATAAACCTAACCAAAGAAGTAAAGGAAGTGTACTCAAGGAACTACAGAAAACTCATGAAAGAAACTGAAGAAGACATAAAAAGATGGAAAAGCTCATGGATAAGAATAAATATTGTTAAAATGTCTATACTGCCCAAAGCAATCTATACTTTCAATTCCATTCCAATCAAAATTCCACCAACATTTTTCAGAGTGCTGGAACAAAAAATCTTAAAATTTATAAGGAACCAGACAAAAAACCCCAAATTGCTAAGGAAATGTTGAAAAAGAAAAACAAAGCTGGGCATCACATTACCTGATTTCAAGCTTTATTGCAAAGCTGTGATCACCAAGACGCCATGGTACTGGCATAAAAACAGACACATAGACCAATGGAACAGAGTAGAGGGTCCAGATATGGACCCACAATTCTATGGTCAAATCACCTTCAACAAAGCAGGAAAAAATATCCAGTGGAAAAAAAGACTGTCTCTTCAATAAACAGTGCTGGGGAAATTGGACAGCTATGTATAGAAGAATGAAACTTGGGGCGCCTGGGTGGCTCAGTTGGTTAAGCGACTGCCTTCGGCTCAGGTCATGATCCCGGAGACCCGAGATCAAGTCCCACATCGGGCTCCCTGCTCGGCGGGAAGCCTGCTTCTCCCTCTCTCACTCCCCCTGCTTGTGTTCCCTCTCTAGCTGTGCTTCTCTCTGTCAAATAAATAAAATCTTAAAAAAAAAAAGAATGAAACTTTACCATTCTCTCATACTATACACAAAGAAAAACTCAAAATGGATGAAAGACCCCAACATATGGCAGGAATCTCTCAAACTCCTAGAGGAGAACCTAGGCAGTAACCTCTTTGACATCAGCCACAGTGACTTCTTTCAAGATATGTCTCCAAAGGCAAAGGAAACAAAGTGAAAATGAACTTCTGGAACTTCATCAAAATAAAAAGCTTCTGCACAGCAAAGGAAACAGTCAATAAAACAAAGAGGCAACCCATGGAATGGGAGAGGATATTTGCAAATGACACTACAGACGAAGGGCTGATATCCAAGATCTATAAAGAACTCCTCAAACTCAACAACCAAAAAAAAACATGGTCCACAACAAAAAATGGGCAGAAGACATGAAAAGACATTTCTCTATAGAAGATATACAAATGGCTAACAGACACATGAAAAAAATGTCATCATTAGCCATCAGGGAAATTCAAATCAAAACCACATTGAGATACCACCTTAAAACCAGTTAGAATGACCAAAATTAATAGGACAGTAAACAAGTGTTGGAGAAGCTACAGAGAAAGGGGAACTCTCTTACAGTGGTGGTGGGGATGCAACTTGGTGCAGCCGCTTTGGAAAACAATGTGGAGATTCCTTAAAAATAGAGCTACCCTATGACCCTGTAATTACACTACTGGATATTTGACCCAAAGACACAGATGTAGTGAAAGGAAGGGCCATATGTACCCCAATGTTCATAGCAGCAATGGCCACAATCAGCAAACTGTGGAAAGAGCCCAAGAGCCCTTCAACAGACAGATGGATAAAGAACATATGGCCCATACATATGATGGAATACTACACCTCCCTTATAAAGGCTGAATACCCAACTTTTGTAGCAACATGGACGGGACTGGAGATTATGCTGAGTGAAATAAGACAAGCAGAGAAAGTCAAGTACCATATGGTTTCACTCACTTATGGAGCATAAGGAGTAACATGGAGGACATTAGGATTAAGTAAAGAAAATGTGAACTGGGGTAAATTAGAGAGGGAGATGAAGCATAAGAGACTTTGGACTCTGAGAAACAAACTGAAGGTTGTGGAAGGGAGGGGGTGAGGTGATAGGTAAGCCTGGTGGTGGGTATTAAGGAAGGCATGTATTGCATGGAATACTGAGTGTGGTACATAAACAACAAATCTTGGAACACTGAGAAAATAAAATAAATTATTTAAAAATAAATTAATTAAAAATGGTACAGTCATTTTGGAAGACAGTCTGACATTTCCTACAACACTAAATATACTCTCACCATACAATCCAGCAGTCGAACTCTCTGATATTTATCCAAAGGAGTAGAGAACTTATGTCCACACAAAAACCTGCACAGGGATGTTTATTTCTAATACTTCCATTCGTAATGGCCAACACCTGGGAGACCAAGATGTTCCTCACAGGTGAATGGATAAATTGTGGAGCACTTAGACAAAGAATATTATGCAGTACTATAAATAAATGAGCTCTTAAGGCATGAAAATGCACGAGGAAACTCAATGGCATGTTACTAAGTGAAAGAAGCTCATCTGAAAAGGATACTTGAATCCAACGCTATGACATTCTTGGAAAAG
>PITA01011595.1:50124-66063 GCA_004023965.1 Spilogale gracilis | reverse complement strand
CAAGCCTCTGCCTTCAGCTCAGGTCATGATCCCAGGGTCCTGGGATCCAGGCCTATGTGGGGCTCTCTGCTCAGCAGGGAGCCTGCTTCCTCCTCTCTCTCTGCCTGCCTCTCTGCCTACTTGTGATCTCTCTCTGTCAAATAAATAAATAAAATCTTAAAAAAAAAAAAAAAAAAAAAGCAAACCACTAGCCGAAGGTAAAGAAAAGAAAATGAGGTCACCTCGCCGGTCCTAGCACAGTGTCTGGCACACAGGGGCCCCTGGCTGAATTCCTTGCCTGGCTGGAAAGGCTCAGGACCTCCCGCAGGGTGATAGGCTCCGGAGAGGTGGCCAGCCCGAGCATATCAGGACCCGGCGGTGCGACGTGAGGGTGAGGAGCCACATAATGGGTCCTCAGTGAAGGGGGGGGAGCGTGGAAGCTGCAGGGCAGAGTTGGGGCTGACTGGCTATCCCCTAAAGCACTTCTCCTACAGGCCTGGGTCCTGGTTTTTCTGATGCATTGATGTGGGAAGGCCCAGGCTTGGGGAACTGGGAGTGAGCATGCTCTCTGCCTCAGTTTTTCCCTGCAAATGTTTTTTTGTTTGTTTTAGATTTTATTTATTTGAAGGACGCCTGGGTGGCTCAGCCGGTTAAACGCCTACCTTCGGCTCAGGTCATGGGCGCAGTGTCCTTGCTCAGTGGGGAGCCCGCTTCTCCCTCTGCCTGCTCCCCCTCCAATGTGCTCTATGACAAATAAATACTTATTTTTTTAAGACTTTATTTATTTATTTGACAGAGAGAGAGATCACAAGTAGGCAGAGAGGCAGGCAGAGAGGAGGAAGCAGGCTTCCTGCTGAGCAGAGAGCCCGATGCGGGCCTCGATCCCAGGACCCTGAGATCATGACCTGAGCCGAAGGCAGAGGCTTTAACCCACTGAGCCACCCAGGCACCCGACAAATAAATACTTTATACAAAAAGATTTTATTTGAGAGAGAGAGAGAGCAAGAGTGGGGGGGGGGCAGAGGGAGAGGGAGAAACAGGCTCCCTGCTGAGTAGGAAGCCTGACCTGGGGCTTGATCCCAACACCTGGAGAGCATGACCTGAGCATCGGGCAGATGCTTCAAGAAATTGAGGCACCCAGGCGCCCCTCTCCGTGCAAACATTAAGACTCTGCTGGGTCCCATCATGCCAGGTGCCATGTGAATGGGAGAAAGGCACAATCATAGGTCCTGCCCAAAATGGCTTGAGGCCCGAGCACAGCCTTATACATGAGGCCAAACCCCAGGCGTGTGACGATGGTCCTGGTGCTCCATTTGAGCAGGCCAGCCTTTCTCCGCCCTCCAGGTATGTGGCCCTGGGCCAGCTCATCCAACAGCACTCCTGTGGACAGCCCTGCACCTCACCTCCACTCTCAGTGGCCGAGGGGTGGGCAGCCATGCCTGGCCGTGCACGCACACGGGTCCCGGGCGAGAGCCAGGCCCTCAGGCAGTCAGGAGCAGCAGGCGACATTCCAGGTCAGGGCCGAAGTCTCCTTGAGGGCCGAAGTCTCCTAGAGGGCTCCTCTAGTCCAAGACAGGGTGACTCCAGCCGCATCTGTGGAGGGTCTTCTGAGCTCTGCACTTGCAGGTAAACTGAGACCCGGATTGTGCCATTAAGGGGTTTGGTGAGCTCTAGACTTACAGCCCCGGGTCAGAGGTGGGGCAGCAGAGGCCCAGGTACTCCTGCTGACGTGCTCTCCTTTCAGCCCCCCACGCAGGCAGCAGTGGCTCAGAAGTCGGCAGTGCAGGGACCAGCTGGGCTGAAATGGGGCAAGGGCACCCAGGCTGCTCCTACCTTACAGGAAGGCTGAAGGCCTCCGGGCCACTCGGCACCGAGAGCCACAGGCAGCTTCGCCACTGGGGCCCTATCCAGGGTCTGGCTGCCCTCCCTCGGGATCCAGGCCAATGCCAGCACTGGGGCCGCATGGGATGTCTTGCCGGCAGCTGGGTGGGCACCAGCTTAGTACCCCTACTCAGCCGGCCGCCGACGCAGGGTGGGGAAGAGCCTGCCCAGACAGGCCCGGTGTCCCACCTACCTGACGGTTTCCTCTCTCCTGCAATGACCACTCCCCCCACCCTGCCTGGTACCTCCCCACAGCTCCTGGGAGCCTTTGTGATGGTGGGGGTGGGGGCGGTGTGGGGGAGAACCAAAACAGAAGTCAGCCCTCTAGGCCAACATCAAAAGCCAAGACGTCTGGGTGGAGTTACCGATCAAGGGCAAGAGTGGTGCCAGGGAGATCAGTAGGCCTCAGAGTGCCAGGGGAGGGGCTAGGCACACAGCTCAAGCCCTTCACCCTGGACCCAGGACCCCACCCATGAGAGCCACAGGACCTGACACACTGGCCAGGGACACACTCGATGTCATCATTTTTATTCACTTTCTCTTTTTGAAAGTAAGAGTCAACATACATTATATATACATGTATGTACAGTATGAACACCGCAGTACACACATCCATGTCTGTGTGCGTGTGTGTATGTATGCCATGACTGTTCCAGTCACTGCAGGGTCAGAAAGCCACCCTCAAGCACTTAGAGGCCATTTTCAATTCTGACAATTAGTGGAGGGGAAAGAAACGTCTGTGATTGCCAAAAGCAGAATCTTTCTTTATTATTAAACAGCAGTACAGGAAAACCTAATGCTCTGTCAGACACAACTGAGATCTGGGAGGCCAGGGGGAGGGTAGTAGATACTCAGGAGAAACCCCAAAGACCCCAGATGGGAAGCACCCTGCTGATGCACAACCCCATCGGTCAGTCCTGTCTCTGCTCCGGAAACCCAGGGGATGCCAAGGACTGTATCGTAGGCAGTCGCCATCCTCCAGGGCAGGAGGAGTAGGGTGAGTGGGTGTGTGCAACTACCAGGGAGCAGGAGCCTGTGGGGGCTTTGGATGCTTCTGCCCAGTCTTGCCCGCATAGGTCAGTGCTCAGGAGGCTGAGGCCCAACAGGCACAGCCTCTGGGTGGATGCAGAGAGGGAAGGTAGGGGTGTAAACCCGGGGAGCCCCAGACCCCTGACAGAGGAGCTCCCCTGGCACACCAGGACAGCCTGGCATGAGAGCGGGCGATGAGGAGGCCCTCTAACACTGACCAAGAGAGATGGAGGGGCAGGGGCTTCCTGGGCCGGGAGCCTGAAAGGGGGCCGCACACTCGCCCTTCAGGCACTGGTCGGGAAAAGGAAGAGGAAACCCTGGGTCTGCCTGATCAGCTTCTGTGGCCTCTCTGGCTCCGTTTCCTTTGGTGCCCTCCTCACCTGACCCTAACTGTCAGCAGCAGTGGAAGAGAGGAATCCCCGAGCATGGGGGTACACTGAGGTTTCACTCCAAGAGGAATGCTAACCTGCCCTGAGGGCCCAGGGGGACCCAGCAGTCAGGACCAGGGAACTCCATGGCGGCCAGGAGCCTTGCGCAGCCTCTCCAGGAAGGATGTGCTGCCACTCCCAGGGGGCTCCTTGCTGGGGCTGGCAGAAGGCTGGGCTGGGCACTGCAGGGGGCCTCAGTTCTTGAGGACGGTCTCGTAGGCCTGGTACACATGTTGGGACACCTCTGGCGCTCGACATTTCAGGGACAGCTGCAGGGGGAGAGAGAGGTCAGGGGATGGAGAGGGCTCGGAATCCCCCGGGCTCCTCTCTGGGGCTGGGAAGGAACACAGGGAGGAAGGAGATGGAGAGAGCCAGATGGAAGAGTGTGCTGTGCACATGGGGCCTGGTGGTTGCGCGGCTGGGGCAGATGTGTAGTAAAGCGGAGGGAGTGAGGCGGTGGCTGTGGCGGCCAGCTGGGTGCAGACCAAATATACGTGCAGCCCACGCACCTGCTGTCGGCCCAGCTGCCGCGGCCCGAGCAGCAAGCAGCGAGAATCATGAGCTGGTGGCCGGTTGGGAGGGCCTGGCCCCCATCCCAAAGAGCTTCTGGGGCCCATCCCATCACTACCTGTGAAGGGCTGGGGTCTCCGAGGAGGTTTGGGGGCTGCAAGGGAGCAGGACTCCACTTGGAGAGATGGGGTGGGGGGCCCTGGCACAGGCAGCTCTGCCACCATGTGAGCTGGAGAGTAGGCAGAGGAGAAGCAAGTGCCACTAGCACTGCTGCCAAAGTCGCTGCCGACTCTGTGCCGGGTGTGGCGGGGAACAGGGGGAGCACACGGAGCTCTGGGAGCCAGAAGCAGTGGCCCTGTGGGGCCCCAATCGTCTCTGAAGAGCTCTGTGCACGCTCTGCGTGCTGGGAAGTGGGGTACAGCTCCTCGATCAGGTTCACCTGGTTAGGAAGCTTTGGGGTGCCCCGTGCCTGCGGCCTGCATGCACGTCTGCCCGGCTTTGGGGAGCAGCAGGGTGAGGCGAGGCTAGGAGAGGCAGGGTGCACTGGAGCCAGGCCAGGAGACGGGCTGTGCAAGGTGTGGCTGGGGAGAATGGAGGGGAAAGAGGAAGAGAAAAGCAGTCTGCTAACCTCCAAGTCCTGCAACACGGGCACCAGCAGGGAAGGTGGGCATGCAGCAACCAAACACAGGGAGATGGAAGTTACCACCACCGGAGCCACTGCCGCGGGCCCGCCCAACCAGTGCCAGCACGGCCGGCGGGGCCCAGGGAGCCACGTCTGCTGGGCCGTGCCTGCCAGAGTCTTGGGGTACAGGGCAAGAAGCAAAGCCTGGTGCTCTCTGGGGCCTGGAACAGCACCACGGCCTCCGGGGCAACCACGTACTCCGTGGAAGCCATGTCCTGACTGGGGTCCGACACAAAGGCCCGGAAGGACAAGGTGCTCTCTACTAGTGCCCTCCCAGGCGGGCCCTCGCGCAGGGAAGAGTGGGAGGAGGACCAGGGCCTGGGTCCAGTCGTGCCATTTCCCAGTCAGGTGGGCCTGGGGCCAACTGTGCCACCTCAAGAGGCCCAACTGTATAGAATCTTCTAGTCCAACTCACTGGTGACAGAGTTTGGTATCTTATCTGAGTAACCTGATGGGACTCAGTTGTAAGCTAAGGTCAGAATTGTGCGGCTCACTCGTGTCAGGTTCAGAGGGACATCAGCCTAGCGGGGATAAAGCACACCCCCTCAGACTGACTCCTGGTCTGCGAAGGCGCGAGAGGGGCAGCGGCTGCCTGGAACACAGAGGCAGACAGCCCAGGGCTGGCAGGGCAGGGGCGGGGGCCCTCACCGTGAAGCTGGGGTTGCCCGGCTGGATACGCAGCTCCGCCAGCACCCAGATGCCGTTGGTCAGCTTCAGAGACTGGTAGAGCATGTCCTGGCCCTCCACGTTCCTCTTGGCGACCGTGAAGATGTTGCTGCTCTGTAGCCTGCTGCTCACAGCGTCTGAGAGTGAGAAGGGTCAGTCAGCGGCGGGCGAGGGCCGGGGGAAAGGTGAGGGGCAGTGTGGACGGGGCGGGAGGGGGGGGCGGGCGGAAAGGCCTACCCGCACTGAGGGGGCAGTCTCTGATCTGGAACTGGGCTTCATTCTCGTTGGGAATGTCCTTCCACGTGGCCAGGAACATCTGCCGGTCTGGAAGTGGGGGACAAGGTATAAGATGGGACCCTGATAAACCTGGAGCCGCACTCAACATCCCGCAGGAAATGGGTCTTTTGAGGGTACGAACTTGAAGCTGAAGATAGGCACCAGCCCTGCCACAGCCCCCTCCTGCTTCCCTGAATAAACCTTTAGCTCTGTGAGAGTGGCCACCAGTGCTGCTCCCGAAAGACCCTGGGCTTCCCCCTCCCCCCGGGCCTTAAATCTCTCCTTCCCAGCACCCACACATGCACTCCCTCCTGCTCCGGCCCCAAGCAGCCTGCTCATTAATCACAGTCTGTGTCACAGGGCTTCTGCGGTGACAGAGAGATGACGTGGGCAAAGTCCTCCGCTCAGCTCTGAGCTGACAGTGAGCCCTCCCGGCATGGGGATGAGTCTTCTCTGGGGTTCCAGCCGGGGCACAGGGGATGGACATGGAGTATGACAGGGTCTGGGCTCCCCAGCTCGAGAGGCTGTGGGAGGACTGTCTGAGGGACCACGGGCGAGACTGAGGGGTGGGCAGAGCAGAACTCAAGGGACAGCTCGTGCAGGCCCCCGCTTCGGGAAAGAGCTGGCCAGACAACACCCGGGGGTCCTTGATGGAGGTGTGACTCTGGCCCCCGGCTCTGCAGAGGGGCCGGCGACGCCCAGACTCCATCGTGGGGCCAAGCCGATCGTTATAGTCCAGGACTCACCCATCTTCCCATCCTCCACAAAGAGGACGTGCAGAGGGTACAAAGTGCTGAAGTAGAAGACGTCAATGTTGTTCTTCACGGCCACCTAGGAACAAGGCCGCCCGATCGGTCCCACACCCAGGAAGGGCCTGCTCCCCGTGCCTCCACCTGACCAGGTCCCCTCACACGCCTTCCCTGGGGACCACGACCCTGCGTTGCCTTGCCAGGTCTTGGGCGAAGAGCGCAACTCCCCAGACACACCCCTCTGTCAACAAAGGCCAGGCCCCAGACCTCGCCATCAGCTCCTCCCCTGCGGCAGGTGGGCAGGTAAGGAGTGGGGTGCTTAGCCCTGCCTGGAACACACCTGGAGGTTGTTCAGAGGCTCCATCTTCATGACCGAGCCCACCGTGTTGAGAGGCAGGGATATCTCCACAGTCTGGTTGGGGCTGAGTGGTGCGTGGACCTGGAGGGGGGCAGCAGGGGCCAGGCCGAAGCTGGGGAGAGAGAAGCCCCCGCAGGAACGGCAGGGGGAACAGGTGCTGACGTGGGATGGGCGGGCTCCTCGCGCTCCAGAGCTAGGGCAGCGGTTGGCAAGCAGCCTCTCCAGTAAGCCGGCTTCACCTCGGCCCTGGGCCCAGGGCAGAAGGACAAGTTCCTGACCCCCTCTTTCCATGGCTGTGTGGACAGGAAGAATGGGCCCTGGGCCAGCTGCAGGCCTAAAGCTCCTCTGCGCTTCACTTTCTCTTCGGGGCGACGCATGGAGTGGGCCCCATGAACACGGCCTTGCTCTGTCCTGCACTTGGGGGGCTCCATCTAACACCACGGGCCTGAGCCGTAAGCTGCTTCTAACTGAGGACTCTGACTGCCCAAGTTTCTGCTACCAATTCCCATCTTCCAAGAAGGATATGACCGTCCCAAGCGAGACACCAGGTTTTACTGTCAGGGCTAGACCTAGCCAGAGAAAGATTTAGGAAAGCCCTACTTCTTAGCAAAGCAACAGATAGCTAAATCAGGAGGGGAGGATTCCCCAAGAGTGTGAGACAAAGGACCCTGAAGGGCTGGACATCTGATATTATATCAACTCCTATGCTCACAAGAACAGCGAGAGGTATACATTCTCTCATCTTTCAAGACATGGGAACGCAGGGTGGGGCAGGCTGGTGCTCAGACCCTGTGGGACGAGTAGCGCTGCTGCGGTCCAGAGCTTGAGCTGCCCGAACTTGCCGCACTCTGCCCAAGATGACAATCAGAACTGCCTGGGACATGGTGGGCAATGTGGGGATCCCCAGGCTTCTGTGGTGGCCCGCTCTTTAGGCTTTCCTGGAAAATCCCCCATAGCCTGCTATGTGATCCTGGGCAAGGCACTGGTCCTCTCTGAGCCCAGGTGTCATTATCTACGGAAAAGGGGACAATGGCATTGACCTCACTAGGATGTCAAGTAGCTCAAAGTAAGATAATACTTTTAAAGTCCTCGCATAGGCCCTGCCCCCCAGGGCATTGTCAGCATGGTGTGAGTGTGTTGTGAGCACTCACTGAGACCTCCCCCCGGAACCTGGAGCGATTCTATGAACTCTAGGGCCATCTGAGGGTAAGCAGCAGAGCTGACAGAGGGTCCGGACCCACTGGCCTGTGGGCTCTCCCTGAGGAAGCAGCCCCTTCAGTCAACTTCTTAGAGGCTCAGTTTGCTCATCACTAGAGCCACTCAGGAAGAAGAATCATCAGGAGAGGCTGCTTGGGTCCCCCGGAGAGCCCTGGCCTAGCTGGCCTGGTCCATGAAGCCCCCAATGGTGCCAGGGAGGACACCTCCAGGACCTCCAGTGCAGGGGACCTAGTTCGGTGAGGAGCCCGGCAGAGCCACCGCTCCCAGAGGCCCCGTCTGATGGTTTAAACCTGTGCCACAAGGGGCTGGCTGGGAGGCAAGCCCATTCCTGTCCGCCTTCTTAAAGCCCAGCTAGGCGGTGGCAACGTGGGCCTGGGGCTGGGGGTTTTCGTCGACACTCTTTGAGCAGCGGAGGAAGGCAAAAATAAGGGGAGACAACCCACCCCTCTGCCTGGTACTTTGGGGCCCACATGAAGAGGTTGTGGGGAAGGAAAACAAATCGTTGCTTGAGGCAGTTTTGGCCTGAGATGCACTTGTGAGGCTCCAGACCCCTCGCAGGTCTCGAGCCCGGCCCGCAGTCACCAGCGAGGGCTCGCGCCACACGGGCGTCGGGAGCTCACCTGTTGCGGTTGAACTGGATGGCAAAGTCGGTCATGACCTGCAGGGCCTTGTTGGTCAGCTGCAGGCCCATGGAGATGGAGCCCGCCTGGCGGGTGAAGGTGCCTGAAATCTCCAAGCCCTTGGCCTTCATGGCCGGCAGCCACACCTACGGGGAAGAGAGTGGGGGGGAGGCTCACGATGGCCACTTCCCTAAAAGTTACCAGCCCCCCTGAGGCTACCCAACCCCCAGCCAACTCCTCTTTACTAAGCCTCTCTCCCTATCCTCTAGGGGCCTCGCAGACGGACCACACCTGCCTTTACCACGAGGAGATGGCCATGTGGATCGTGGGGTGAGAGGAACAATCCTGGGGGGCCCACCGGGGCCACCACCACAGTGTGGCCGGGTATCAGAGCAGCTTGGGGCAGAGAGGGGCTTGGTGTGCCCAAGGGCTGATCTGAGTCTCCAGAGGCCCGAGAGAACGCTCAGTCAGCAGCGCGGAGAGAGGCGTGATGAGGTAAGCGGGCCCTGCCAGCCTCCTGAAGACCAAGTAGGGTCCAGAAGAGCCCAAGGGCACCCGGGGCCTCGGCCAGAGCCCGCGGCCGCCCTGGCTGTCAGTCTGTCCTTCTGCACCGAAGGCAAGGCTGGCCATTTAACCATAGAAACTGGGCTGACCAAAGACAGTCCCTAAGAGGACCTCTCGCCTGGCAGGCCCTCTGCGGCCTGGCTGTCATAGGAGTCTCAGCTCAAGAGCCATCTCCTCTGGGAAGCCCTAACCTAGGTTCCTTCCCGACATCCAAGCTACCATGACACTTTAGCAGATGAATGGGACCCTGTGTGTCTTGTCTCCCCTGCACCCAGTCAGCTCTTTGAGGGAAGGGCTCTCTTTTTTATATCCTTGGCTTAGAACTCGCGGGGCAACTGGTATTCGGGCAGCGTTTGCAGAGTAAAACAGCTTGAATTAAAGCTCCAACCAGGAAGGACACCGGCAGCCATCATCCAGGGCCATGCAAATGATTTCGAGGGCCCTTATTCTCTTGGATCCCTCACAGCACCCCTCCACCCCCCACTCAGCCCCAGGCCTCCAAAAGAGCTGCCCCAAGGCTCCCTGTGTTAATGTCTCAGCGTATCAAAAGGTGCCACCACCAGGAAGCTCAGAGCTGTCCGGGTCCCCATCCTTAGCCGACCCCAGGCCCCGCACCACAGTCAGCAGCCCAGGCCCTGTCACCACTGCCTCCTCCATCAGCCGTCAGGGCCTCTGCTTCCCTCAGCAGGTGGCACATGCGTCTGCACCACAGTCAGAGTCTACAGGTAAGACAGCAGCCCCTGGGGCACCCCAATCCCTCCCCCTCTCTCTACTGCAGCTGAATCATCTTCTAAAGTGTGAATCTGGGGACACCTGGCTTGGGGTCATGAGTTTGAGCCCCATGGGGCAGAGAGATTTCTTAAATAAATAAAACCTTAAGCAAGTACGAATCTGATCATGGCATCCTTAAAAACCCCTCCAACGCTGCGACACTTCCTCTACCCATAGCCTCCAAGTCCCGGGGCCCCCCTCCACCAGGCTTCGACTGAACCTGCTTCTCTGCCTCTGCCCCCCCACATCCCCCCAACTCCCCAGTCTGGAAAGTGCTTCAGCAGACCACGCCCACCATGCTAACCTGGGACAAAGGTGCGAGGGCAGTCACAGGGCTCCAGCCTCAGCTGAGACAGGCAAGCAGAGAGCTCCAGGGCCCTGCCCCCTCCAGCAGGCCACTTTTCACCAAGCCGCCTCTGTCACATGGGACTGGCTGCTGCCCACGGGGCCACGTCTCTCTCGGTCACCCCGGCTTCATGTAGCCAGGTGCTACCACGGAACTAACCCTCAGCATTTACCGGAGGGCCCAAGGGAACATCACCACCCACGGGGCCAAATGTTTGAGGGACTCCCAAGTTCCTGTGCAGAGAAAGTCTTGTTACCATGACCAGAAAGGCTGGAGACCACATGTACCCCCACAGGTGTAGCAAGGAGAATGCACATGGGACAAACCATTCTAGGCAGTCACATGGCTGGCTGTTAGGAAAATGCAGATGACACACCTACTGCTTCTGAAGGAAGACCGTATCCACACCCCAGAGACTCCTGTGTCTAAGATAACCGGGAAAGTCTTGTGTTGTAAGGACTCCTCTTTCAGGCAGCCTGCCCTAAATTCCTCTGACTGGGTGATCCTCTTAACCTCTCCTTTCTAGCACTCACTGTTCGTCCACCCATCTGGGCCTCCACTAAGAAAAACCAGTGGGGCGCCCAGAGTCCTGGGATCGAGCCCCGAATCGGGCTCCCTGTTCGGCAGGAAGTCTGCTTCTCCCTCTCTCACTCCCCCGGCTTGTGTTCCCTCTCTGTGTTTCTCTCTGTCAAATAAATAAATAAAATCTTTAAAAAGAAAAGAAAAACCAGTGACAGTATCCACGCAAATGAACACACATGCAGAGGGCCAGCATGTGGAGGACATGGAGGACACCGCCATGCTGGAGGACACCGCCAGACTTCACATTCCTGGCAGCCTGGCTATCCTGGCAAGGCCTGGCACCCACAGCACTGCAACAGTCTTAGCTGTTCTGTCACTTGGTCCTGCCTTATGTACATTACATTGGGCTTTTTTTTTTTAAGATTTATTTATTTGGGCGCCTGGGTGGCTCAGAGAGTTAAGCCTCTGCCTTTGGCTCAGGTCATGATCTCAGGGTCCTGTGACCGAGTCCCACATCAGGCTCTCTGATCAGCGGGGAGCCTGCTTCCTCTTCTTTCTCTGCCTGCCTCTCTGCCTATTTGTGATCTCTCCTCTGTCAAATAAATAATAAAACCTTAAAAAAAAATATTTGACAGAGAGAAACACAGCTAGAGAGGGAACATAAGCAAGGGGAGTGAGAGGGAGAAGCAGGCTTCCCACTAAGCAGGGGGCCTGACGTGGGTCTCCATCTCAGGACACTAGGATAGTGACCCAAGCCAAGCCAAAGGCAGCTCAATGACTGAGCCACCCAGGTGCCCCTCCACTGGGCTTTTAACACGAATGTGCTGGCCTCGCGCACCAAGGTAGCCACTTTGGGCAGTAAGTACTGATTCTGACAGCCTACGCCACTGAGGCACACAGGACATTCTCAAACACTGTAGGACATGATCATGTCGGGATCAGGAAGGGGGCTTCGGTGCCACCACCACGCATTCAGTTTCAGACTCTGCCACTTAGCTGCCATGGGACCTTAGGCAAAGGCACTCAGATCTGTCAAGTGCAGAACAGGAAGGGTGCACCACACGGCTTCCGGCAGGAGTCAGCGCGGTGGGGCGTGTGCCGCCAGCCTGCACTACGCTTGCTCTCTGCCAGGGGCTCTGGCCGCCGCTGCTGCAGGCAGAGCTGCCACACCTGGTGAAGCCAAGCAGGTGCTGGCTCACAGGTCCCCAGACACAACCAACAACTCACCTTGCCCCTAAAGCCCAGCTGTGTCCTGCCCTGAGGAGGAGACCTTGAAAGGGAGAGAGGGGCTCTGGCTGGGAACAAACTGGCAGACACAGGGCCTGCCCTGAGCATTGTGAGGGGGTCAGGCCACGTTCGAACCCCCTGGCAGCTTCCGTGATGCTGAGGGTGTGGCCCACACCATGCTCTCCTCAGTGCCAGGCCCACGTGTTCCTGCCTTGCCCTCGCCCCCAGCTCTGCAAACGGCACCTCCCCCATCCCACTGCTGGTGCCAGCATCCCTCCCTCCCTGCCAGCCCCCACATCCTGCCAGTCCCACGTCCCAAGGAGCTCTCCAGTGCAGCCTTTTACCTCTACCTTCAAAGGCGCCTTGCCCAGGCCCCGTGAGCACACAGGAGTTCCCGCCGGTCTCCTCCCTGGGCACCTGCTTCTGTCCTAGCCCTTCCAACCTGCCCGCCACAGTGTAGCCAAAGCAACTCTCTCCAGTGGGAATATATTTCATCTCGGCTTAAAACCTTCTAACAGCTCTGCTGCACCAGGACTGCGAGAGACCCTCACGGCCTGGCAACGCAGTGCCAGTTTTTTCCCTCCCTAATCTCTCGTCTAGGTGGGAGTCCTGGGGAGTACCAGGCCCAGGCAGCACGGTGGGCATCTATGGGGCTTCTGCAGGTGGCACAACGGCTGGGGTCAGGAATGCTGGACGTGCTGCTGGGAGGGCAGGAGTGCCCTCAATGAGCAACTGTCCTGCATCCCCGGAATATGTCCTGCATGGTTTCAACGTATCCTGAAACTGGTATAGGAACCCAACTATGGTGAAAATCAAAGAAAGCCTATTCTTTGTCATATGGGCACTTCACCGGGAGTTGGTCACCGTTTCGGGAACGAAGGGCACCACCAGCTACGTGGTTCACGGCACCCGAGCTACAAATGCTTCCTGTGGCCACTGTGGTGACGCTACACCGCCACCAACACCCGACTGCATCAGCTCACCGGGGCGGGCACACCCGAGCCTTTACGGTACTGAAAGATATCATTTTATTCTCTTCCCTTTGTGTCTCCTTTATGAAGTGCTAGTGTCTTACTAACTCTGAAGTGATACGTATAGGTAGGCTTCACAGTCCACTCATCTCCTTTGAGGAAATAAAGGATGCCTTAGACAACATCTGTCATCCATAAGGGGCACAGGGTGCGACCGGTGAGGGTCTCTCCCAGTCCTGAGAACTGCTGCTCCAACTAGACAGGACCTCTGCCAGTTCTCTGGGAGGTGCGGGCTTACCCTCCCCCGCAAGCCTGGCCACAACGCCTTCTCCCCACTTCCACCGAGTTCTGACTTGATTTATAGACCTGAGCTCCAGCAACCCTGCTCTGGGAGGTCTTCCCAGCATCCCTTCCCTGTGCTCCCAGAGACCCTGATGCCTGTCCCTGCTGGCCGGAGCTGCCTCCAGGGAACAGGCCACTTAAGGAACCCAGACATCAGTCAGTGTCCAAATCCCCTCTGCTCCTGCCGTGGAAGGAGATGTGGTACTTACTGCTTTGGGGGCCACATACGATCCTGACAGTGTGCCCACACCACTGGTCAGGTCAAAGAGATCACTCAGGCCACTGCCCATGGGCGCTCCGAGGTTGGGTGGGACTGCTGCTGGGGGTGCCACGAAGCTGGGGGCCCCAATCTGGAAGGGAAGGGAAAGGGGTCAGAGGCAGGCATCAGAGTGGGGACATCAGGGACCCAGCAGGACTGGAATAAGCTGGCACTTTAGAAAATGGGACGGGGCAGGAGGGGGTGCTGCGGGGCTGCTGTCATACCAGCTCTAAGTTGCAGAGACAAAACAGGGCGAGGGGGTGGAGAAGAAACACTGTGCCCTCCCATGACCTACAAGCCTCCAGCCTTAGGGGTGACCTCTGGGAAAGGGCTGGGACACGCATAAACTAACCCGCAGCCTACCAACAAAAGCAGTACCCGAGACCCCTGCTGTGAGGCTGTGTTAAGCTGACAGGAGCACACCCTTTAGGATGTCACAGAGCGCCTGTGTAAACTGAGAGAGCCGTGATCCTCAGGATGGCAAGACAACTTTGTCTTAGAGTACTGAGGATGGGACACTGGATAAAAGGCCTCGGCTCGGCAGGGAGGGACTCCTTTTACATCATCCAGCCCTTGGGATGCTGGGCCAGCACTCAGGAAGAGCAGAGACAAAGGCTTAGTGGACAAGGGCTCAACCGTACCCCTTCAGGCTCATCCCCCATCTCCAAGCAGAAGCAGGCAGGGTGAAGAGAACAGGCAGCACATGCAGAGATAAAAGCCAGGAAAGAAGACAGAGACAAGAGAGAGAGGGAAAGAGGGAAAAGATTAGTCACTTTTGCTCCACTGAGAGGGGTCTGGGGCGAAGGAGTGCCCGCTTGGGGGGCCCAGACCGTCTCTGTGAGGGCACTCCTTTCAGGGCTGCACTCCGCCACCCATGTCCTGCGCATGACCCTTCCTACCCCACCCTGGGTCATGCTTTGGGGACCTGAGCCAGACAAGGCCAAGTGATAGGGGCTCTCCTACCCCCTCCTCCAGGCTCCACCAGCTGCCTGAGGAAGTCCCAGGGGGATACCCAGGCCAGTCCTACCGCCCCCTTTCTACAGGGGAGGAGGGACTGTCCCTGACCCCTTCACGGGCCCCTCAGGCTTCCTGGGCTGTCGCCCTAACCTGGCGCAGAGTCTGGGAGTCAGTGGACACGGCTCCAGGCCCTCTAACGCTACAGGCTCCACATAGAGTGGCCTAGCAAGGGACTAAGCCCCATGTCTGTGACATACTGTGAGCTCTTCGAGGGAAGGTCACCTAACCCCGAATCTGCTTTCTTCCCCTCTAAGTAGGGAGTGACACAGTCACCTTCACAGACAAGTGTACCCTGAAGCCCTTGGTTGGTGAATGGCACAATGACTGCTCCTCTGAAGGTCGTTATTAACGTTATCCAGTGGGGGGGCCCCAGGACATACCAGGCTGTCGAGGCCTCCACCAAGAAGGTCCACGGCTCCCATCTGCACTGAGGAGGTGGCCAGGGGTGGGCCACTCACTGGGGGGCCGAGGTCCAGGTTAAGGAGGTCACCCAGCAGGTCGCCCTGGGTGGGGATGACATCAGGCTGCTCACCAGAGGGTGCTCCGGCAGGGGCCGTCTCAGGGCTCTCTGTGCTCTCGCTCCTGAGACAACACAGGAGGGAGAGGGTCAGTGGGGTAGGCGCTGGGCTGTTTCAGGGAGGTCAGAGTTCTCAGTCTCCAGGATCCTCCCCTAGGACAGGCGCCTGCGTCTCCATACTGTTCCAGAAGGATTGTCTACATGGCCCACCCTCTTCCTCCTTCCCACGCCTGATCCATCTTTTGGCTCTCCAAGAGACCCAACATCACGGGGGTGAGTGAAGGGCTGTCTGTATCTCCACCTGTCTGTATCAGCCCACTCTAAAGACCGGATGATGGAGGACTGGGCACGCAGGCCAAACCAACCACCAGGGGGTGGCAGAGGAGGGTGAGAAGAACAGGGCTCTGTAATTAGAATTGGGTCTGAGCCTAGCTGTGCTGGCTGTGGGATGCTAGGCCAGGCCCTCAAGCTCTCTGTCCTATTGTCCTTGTCTGTTAAATGGGGCTACCTCTTAGAGTTGTTGTAAAGATCATATGAGGTCACCTTGGTGGCAGTAAATTTTTTTTTTTTTAAAGATTTTATTTATTTGAGGGGCACCTGGATGGCTTAGTTGGTTAAGCGACTGCCTTCGGCTCAGGTCATGATCCCGGAGTCCCGGGATTAAGCCCATCGGGCTCCCTGCTTGGCGGGAAGCCTGCTTCTCCCTCTCTCACTCCTCCTGCTTGTGTTCCTTCTCTAGCTGTGTTTCTCTCTGTCAAATAAATAAATAAAATCTTTTTTTAAAGATTTATTATTGACAGACAGAGAGACACAGCAAAAGAGGGAACACAAGCAGGGGGAGTGAGAGAGGGAGAAGCAGGCCTCCCGCCGAGCAGGGAGCCTGATGTGGGACTCGATCCTGGGTCTCCAGGATCATGACCTGAGCCGAAGGCAGTCGCTTAACCAACTGAGCCACCCAGGTGCCCCTCTAGTGACTTTTTAATGGATGTTCACTATAGGGCTGCTGG
>PITA01011595.1:0-50024 GCA_004023965.1 Spilogale gracilis | reverse complement strand
TCACTAGAATGGGGGCTCCGTAGGTTAAGCGTCTGACTCTTGATCTCAGCTCAGCTCTCATAGGATCAAGCCCCACGTTAGGCTCCACGCTTAGTGTAAAGTCTGCCTGAGATTCTCTCTCCCTCTCCCTGCCCCTCCTCCCCATTCACGTGCTCTCTCTAAGATAAATTAATTAAAAAGAAAGTCACTGAAATGGTAATTGTCCCTCAGACTCAGGCCTGGCCAGGGGCTACCACATTAGGCCTGAGCGCCTGGGCTAACGAGCTGGAAGACCAGGTGGGGAGGCCCGGCCTGAAGACTGGCCCCTTCACTCACGAGGCGGTGCGTGGTGGCAGGCTCTTGTGCACAATGCCCCGGCCCCCCTCCACAAAGGCGTTGGGAGGCTTATGGTAGACGGAGGCCAGGGTGCCAATGTAGCAGATGAGCTCGTCCAGCAGTGTGGGCTCAATGAGGTCCGTCTCTTCGGAGATCAGCGGCTTCTCAGCCAACACCACCTCCTTGGCAGCCACGGGGTCCGTGGAGAGCAGACGCCAGTAGATGTAGCCACGGTCCCGCAAGTCCGGGTTATCAGAGTCCTTAAGCAGAAGGGAGGTGATGAGAAGCATATTAAATTCAGAGCAGAGCAACCAACTGGGAAGGAAGGTGCTCCTCCCAAAATGCCATGACCCAGGCATGGTCACAGTGCTAACCAATGACACTGATCCTCAGCAGTCCCATGAACCTGTCCCTAAACATGTCCCTTGCCCCTCAGTTTCCTCCCCTAGCCCAGTGTTAAATAGGCCGTTCCCACTTCTGTCCCTACTCCTCACTCCCCTCTAAAATCTGCCCTCCCCATCCTATACGCCCCCTGGTTCTTCTGGACCTCCATCCCCTCTTTTGTTTGCAGTCTGTCTCCACTTGCCCACGTGACCCACTTCATCTTGCTTCATCTCCGACTGAGCTCCCCGAGCAGGGGTCCTAGGTTACTCTAGGGCCAACCCCCCACTGATGGCAGTCTTGGGGGCAGGACTTGGCACGCAGGTCTGGCTGGCTCCTTGGACCAAAGCGCCCCCTGTGGCGAGACCTGCACTGGGTGCAGCGGAGAGGCTGGGGCACTGACCTGCGTGGCCAAGCTGAGCACCTGCTGCACCAGCTCCTGGGTCTCTGTTGGCTTCTTCAGAAAGAGTTTCACGATGGCTGTCAGTAGCTGCAGCTGGACCTGCAGGAAGACAAGAGACGTAACAAGGGACACGTAGCAAGGGCTTCACGTGGGGGTGCAAGGAAACCAAACGAGGGCCTCAAAGATGGAGAAGGGTATTTTCCAAAGGCCCTGGAAGCTGAGAGCAACTTTCCCAGGTTTGGAGTTGGCCACAGGGCACAGATCAAGACCAAGGGGATGTCGGTAATGCTGAGCAGCCTGGACCTTGGTGTTACCACTCAGGAAGGAGATGGTCACTACTATTTGGCAACCCTACCCTAGGGTCCCAGAAACCTGTCAGAGCTCCCAGCCTCACAGTGCCTTAAGGAGTTCACAGCTTAAAAAGGCAACATGTCGGGGCGCCTGGGGGGCTCAGTTGGTTGGGCGACTGCCTTCGGCTCAGGTCGTGATCCCGGAGACCCGGGATCGAGTCCCACATCGGGCTCCCTGCTTGGCGGGAAGCCTGCTTCTCCCTCTCTCACTCCCCCTGCTTGTGTTCCCTCTCTGGCTGTGTTTCTCTCTGTCAAATAAATAAAATCTTAAAAAAAAAAAAAGACAACATGTGTAGCTGGTGTGCTTCCTAGTGGAACCATCTGTCAACAAGTGGAGACGGTGCCAGCGACGGACTGAGCCAGCAGGGCCCAGAGTCAGCTCGTCTTTGAGGAGAAGGGCATCTACTAGAAGGTGCCAACTGCTCCCGCCCGGCCCTTTCTCAGCTCTCCCCCTGCTGCTGCCTGCTCCACCTGATCGTGGCCCCTGCTGCCCTCAGCCTGGCCATCTTCTCCCCTCTCAGAGCTCATGCTATCCCCAGCACCCCCCTGCTTCTGTAGCCTCCTGCACCCCATCAGCACTGCCCCATACTGTTAGAAATGCTTTCCAGCCACCAGCCTGTCCTGTGGACAGAGATCAAGCCTATCACAGTCGAATCCCCGGTTACTGCTCTATTGAGTGTCTGGTGCGTAGCAGGCACTTAAGAAAAATTTGCTAACTCGAAAAACACCTCTGAGAGAATTCTCTGCACAGTCCTTCCTTAGCCCCATCTCACTTCTGCCAGTCCTGGGATAAGAGGGCAGCCTGAGGTTTCCCAAGCCAGGGCTGTAGCAGGAAGAAAGGATAGGGCTGACAGCACCTCCTGGGTGTGGCTGGAAAAACAGAGGGTACAGAGAATGGGCGAATAGCAGGAGGCAGGATGGAGGACACGTGGTCCATTTCTGGAATCAAGCAACTAGAGTCCTTGTCATGTGGTTACACAGGGCCAATAGCAGAGGAGCAGTGGACTGGCTGTTGTCAAGATAGGAGGCAGCCCAGGGACTGGCCTCTAGAACCTGGCTACAGCCCCTGGCCAGGTAGTCCAGGAGAAGCCATTTATCCTCACTTGGTGGGAAGAAGAGTGGCCTGCTTCAGGGGGTTCTCGTGAGCTCACAAAATCGCGATTTATGACCGCTTTGAAGCTAGAGTCCCATCACACCTCGTCTGGACGTTACTCTGGACAAGTTATACAACTTCTGTGAGCCGCTTCCTCATCTATGATGTCAGCGTAAATACGTCATCGGATCACTGGAAGACCCCAAGAGATGATAAATGTCGAGAGCCTATCATCCACTCTGCTCAATACACACCACCTGTTGCGGCGGCCCTCCGCACCGCACAGCCAGCACGCCTCAGCCCCGGGCAGCCGGCTGCCCGGCATCATTCATCACTGCCGGGGCTGCTACGCTCCGGCCACCAGCCTGAGTCCTCCCACCCCACCAACTGACGCTCGGCATGTAGCCTGCATGTTCGGGGCAGCCCTCCTGCAGTGATGGCACTGCCCCTGCCATCCAGACAGGGGCAACACACAGGCTGGACTGACATGCCACCGCAGGCAAGACTTTCTGAGCTCCCTGTCCACGGCTGGAGAGGCCTAGGAGTCCAGGACAAGGGGGCTCAAAGAGACAATCTAAGATAAATTCCCTGGGGTGCCTGTGTGGCTCCGTCAGTTGAGCGTACAACTCTTGATCTCAGCTCAGGTGTTGATCTCTGGGTCGTAAGATCAAACTCCATGTTTGGCTCCATGTCCAATAAATATAATAATAAATACATATAGGTAAATAAAATAAAATACAAATAAATATAATAAATAAAGTTCCCAAACTGCAAAGCACTAAACAAATATTCTTTTTTTTTTTTTAAGATTTTATTTATCTAATTGAAAGAGATCACGAGCAGGCAGAGAGGCAGGCAGAGAGAGAGGAGGAAGCAGGCTCCCGGCTGAGCAGAGAGACCCTGAGATCATGACCTGAGCCAAAGGCAGAGGCTCAACCCACTGAGCCACCCAGGCGCCCTAAACAAATATTCCTATAAAAACCGAATGGTGTTGTGAACCCAGGAGGCAAAGGGGGCTGGCCAGTGGATTAAAACCACCGTCACCACCACCCAGCAACCGTGGAGTGGCCAGTCCATACACATCATCCAATCAGCTTTGCAGCAACCGTGTGCTGGAGACGGACTGGCTCGGCAAGTTTAACTTGCTCCAGGCCACCCAGCGGGGGAGGAGCATAGATTAGATTCGTTTCCTCAAGCCAGGCTCCTGCTCAAACTTTCCCTTGCCGGACTTCTGTAAGCCCGGGCTCTCCAGCAAAACTTGCCCAATGGGGAAGAGGCTACAAAAGATTTACTTTAGTGTATGGGCAGACATCCTCTGCACTAATCCCAGGCAGGACTTGACGACAGGGGCAGAAGGGATCCCAAATCAGGCTCTGCTTCTCTCAGAGGCAAGCGAGGAGGCTAGTAGAGTGAGAGTAAAAGCACCCCAGGGCAGGCCAACAGTGGACGGGCCAGGTGGCAGTGGAATAGGTGATGGTAGGAGTTAGTACTATTATTTTGTGATGGACATCTGTTGTTTTGCCCACCCAGCATCTAGCCTGTCTCTGGTAACAGAAATGCTGGCTTTCCCTCAGAGAATCATCCTCCTCTCTGCCCGACGGAGACTGGGACAGGAGTCTGACAGACCTGGCCAATTGGAATCCTGGCGACTGACTCAGGAAAAAACAGGAACAGGCCTGGACCGCTGCTGGAACTGCCCGGAGGAAGGGAGGTAAGGGAGTCACCATGCTGCTGCAGGTCACAGCCTTGAACCACTGACCCCACGTAGGCCTTACTCCTGGGAGTCTTCCTAAAGGAGAAACTACCCCAGGGAGACAGAAACAGCCTTGTTGCCACCTCATCCAAGCATGCTGGAAGAGAACACCTCCCGGAACTTACCAGCTACAAGAATGAGTAGGTTCCCTTTGTTGCCTGGACCAGTTTACTTCTATTTTTAAAAATTTTTAAAAATATTATTTATTTATTTGACAGACAGAACAAGCAGGGGGAGCTGCAGCAGGCAGGGAGCCTGTTGCGGGGCTCGATCCCAGGACCCTGGGATCCTGACCTGAGCTGAAGGCAGATGCTTGACGACTGAGCCACCCAGGTGCCCCATGGACCAGTTTACTTGTAAACGGATTCTGATCAACACCAATCCTACCACTCACAAGTGTCATGGGCTGGGCTCACATTAAGGGCATTGCCCAAAGCATTCCACTGAACTTTCAGAGTAACAGGATCAGGCAGTCTTATGAAGCTCATTTTATAAATGAGGAAACTGAGGCTCATAGAGGCAGAGCGTCAGCGTACAAGGACAGAGCTGGGAAAGGGCAGAAGAGGGACCGGAGGCTGGGATCCCCTGTTCCGAGGCTCATGCTCTGAGCCAGCCCATTACCCTCCCCCGCTGGACAGCAAAGACTTCAGTGCTTACAAACACGTTCTAAAAGCTCTTCTGCATGAGCAGACAGTGCCTGGTCCACAGAAAAGGGAATACAAATGAAAAGATGCTCAACTCTACTCAACAGAAATGCAAACAAAACCAACCAAGGTATACCCTGTCGTTCATCAGACTGGCAAAAACAGTCTGTGCTAGGATGACAAGGAGGTAAGGGGAGGGCTATGCCCTCTGAGACTGGACTATAAACTAGAACAGTCTCTACCGTGGAACAGCTTTCCACACCTCGGACGCATGGGCCCTTTCACCAGGAAGAACTTATCTCACAATTTATCCCCCAGCTATACTCAAAGATGTGCCCTACATAGATTATTCATAGCCGTACTGATTAAAAGAGCAGAAGACTAACACCTACACATCCATCAGGGGAGGCTGGTTAAATAAGCGTGGCCACTATGCAGCCACAAAGAGTCCCATCAGTTAGTAACAACAGCGCCTTCAGACACGTTTTTCAAGGGAAAAAGGCAAGGTGCTGTACAATTTCAATGTGCATAGTGTGCGACCAGTAGTGTTTATTTTCAAGTAATCTCTACACTTAACGATGGGCTCAGACTCATAACCTTGAGATCCAAAGTCACATGCTCTACCAACAGAGCCAGCCCAGCGCCCCAGAGTATGAGATGGCAGGGTGGCTGGGTAACTCCGTCCGTTGAATGCCCAACTCCTGACCTCCGCTCAGGTCTCGATTTCTGGGTCATGAGTTCAAGCCCCACATTGCCGTGGAGATGACTTAAAAATCAAATCAATCAATAAATAAAGAAATGAGAAGCAATATATACACAGTGGATCCTCATTATGCGCAGAGCCTGTATTTTGAAGCTGCCTATTTCCTAAATGTACTTGTAACCCCAAAATCAATGTTTGGGGAGCTTTCATGATCTTTCAGAACGAAGTGCAGAGCAGTGAAAAGTTCAAGCTGCCTGAGGTACACACTCCCAGCCGAGGTCAAAGGAGGTGAGACTCTGCCTCGGTTGCTTCCCCTCATACAGTAAACAAGTGTCCTTTTCACAATCTATTTACTGTCACATCTTTCACATTCTGCTTTGTGTTGGTGATTCACTGTTTACGATAGCCCTGCCCTAAGGGTCAGGCTGAAGCGCCAGGAGGCTGATGGGCCTTGTGCAGAAAGTACAGGTGTTAGAGAAGCTTCATGCAGGTGCTGGTGGCCATGAGTTCAGTGTGAATGAGCAACAGTATATATTAAATAAGAAACACACAAAAAACAAGATTATGTATTGATTGACAAAAATGTTGTGATCAGAGGCTCGCAGGAACAATGGTCCAGTACTCGCTAATTTAATGTTTGCAGTGACTCTACAGAACATAATTATCACGAATAATGAGAACCAACTATATACGTGTACGTTTACTTGCATGTAGGGGTGTGTATTCGTAGACTGTCTCTGGAAGTATCCCCAAGAAACCAATAAATGACACTGATGATCTCTGTGAACAGAAGTGGTTCCCCAGGAGATTGGCAGGAAGGAGACTTTTCACCATATACCTGTATTTTTTCAATTTTGAACCAAGCCAACGTATTACTTATCCAAAGATAAATATGACATTAAAGACTGAAATTTCTGCCTGCCTTCAGTGTTCACCACCACAGACTCTGCCACAGCCCCCCACAGGCAACGCAGGGTGAGAGGAAAAGGCCACCCGTCAGTCCCCCCTCACCCATCTGTCCACACCGTCAGTGCTGTATCGTGAAGGCTGGGCCCTGAGGCCTGCTGGCTAAGGGGAGAGTTTCAGGGTGGGATGGACGGCACCGGCACCGAGCGACCAGTCCTGACCCGCACCCTGGCCCACGTGGCCCCACCCGATGGCTCACCTGGGTGCTCTCATCATGGAAGCCCTCCAGGAAGCTCTCCAGCAGCTCGTCAGCATTGTCAATGCGCTCGGCATACTCGCCTACAATCCAAATCATGGCAGCCCGGGCCTCAGGCTCATCCAGGGAGTCCAGGTTCTCACACAGCGTGGCGATGACACTCTCATACCTAAGAGATGAGCACACAGCCAGCACGTGAACAATGAGGGAGCCCAGGCAACCTACAGGGGCCAAGAGAGACAGGAAGCTGTCCCACAAGATCCTGAGAGGGTGCCGAGTAATGGGATTTCAGTTTATCTGTTACATTTTAGTGCTTATTTAATTTGGGGAGTGGAAGAGGGGTGACTCAGGAGAAATAAGAAAAAACAACAGGGTTCTTTTGAGAATGCCATTTGTGGCAGAGAAGTAAGGAAGAAGGGAGAGGCTCCTTGCTGCTTTCCTCCCCCCACATGCCTGTCCCCAGCAGAGCCACATCGCCTTCACACGTACTTGTTGGGGTACTTGCGGAAGATGTCCTTGATGACCACAATGGCTTCCTGGACCACGTAGTTGACCTTGGTCTGGATGAGATCAAGCAGCGTGCTCACACAGCGCTCTGCAGATTGCTGTGGGAAGAGGAATGTGGGCAAGGCCCTCGCAACCACTTCCAACAGAACCTCTGATGACCACGCTTTGGCCAAGGGTTCAATCATGTCTTGCCCCCTTCCTTGCCACCGAGGGAAAACAAGAGAACACTCTTCCCAGATACAAAGTGAGAGAATGAATACAAAATGACAGCCTGGGGATGGCAGAGACCTAGAGAGAGAGAGAGAATTAGACTGAGAAGGCCAGTAGAGCTCCTGAGAGTGGGGAGGGTACCTGGAGCGCCTCTAGGACAAGCAGTGAGGGCAGTGATCGTGCTTCAGCCCCCCACCACCTCACTTCTACTTGTTTCCCAAAAGGGACCCTATGACCAAAACAGAAAGTCTCTACTGGGACCACCACTCCCCACCCTTTACTCCAATATGCTGCACTAATGCCCTTATGGGAGAGATTCTCAGGATGCCATCATAAGCACCAAGGGGAAAATGCCTCAAAGGGCTGAACTGGGGTGACCAGCTGTCCGAGGACCTCCCAGTCCCCAGCGGACTGACTTAAAGAAACTCAGCTCAGTGGTCAAGGAACATCACTATAGGCAGGGAATAGGAGGGATAAAAAGCCAGAGCACAGGGGTCTGGACAGCCCCTGGGAGCTTGGAGAAAAGGGCATATGGATAGTTAAATCATGATCATTGCTAAAATGTTCAGCAGGCAGAGAACCTGCTCCCAAACCCGTGAAGTGAAAGCTAAGTCTACCAGGGCCACCACCAGCTGGGGCTGCCCCGCCATCTTAGCTAATGCTGTGGGAGAACCCATGGTTACAGGTCGGTTGGTTTCATCTGCAACAACGTGAAGGCCTAAAGGTGATCACAGAGAGAGAAGGAGCCAAATCAGATCTGCAAAATGGGTGCCTTGAGGCCTTCAGATCTACAAAATAGGTGCCTTGGGGCCTCCAGTGGTGACCCTCAGGCCTTCCTGGACCAGGAGTAGCTGGCAGATTCTGCTAGAAACAGACTGATTTCCTTTTCCTCCCTCTCCTCCTACAGGGGACAGAGTCCCAGAGCCTCACCTCCACCTTGATGGCACAGCGCCCAATAGCTCGCACAGCCTTCCGTACAAAGTCCACATCTACCTCTGTTGCATACTCTTTCAGCTCCGCCAGGACCTGCGGCCCAAACAGAGAAGATGGGGTTGGGTTAGGGTGGATCTCCCGGGGTAACCAACATGCATGGACAATGGATATGCACAGACCCCTAGAAGGATGAGATTCTTCCTCCTGCTCAAGGAAGAAGGGTCAAGGGAAAAAGAGAGCTATCAGGTGCCCAAGAGGAAAGCAGTAAGAACTAGTTGGCAGGACTGGACACCTTTGTTTAGGCTGAGCTGGCTAACACAGCTACCTAACTACCACTTTTCAACGGATGGATAAGTTATAGTAGGGAGAACAGATGCTTTAATCACAAAAATATCAGTTAAGATTTGTTAAGTGCTTGTTTACAGAGCCCTGTGCTAATAAGCACTCCTTGTGAGATGGACTGTTAACGGTGAGACCAGGCAGCCCACTCAGAGACCACAGCTTGCTCATGCCCCTGGCCACAGCCCTCTGCTGACCTGGGCGATGTTGGCCTGGGAGGCCAGACGGATCATGATGTCCAGCTTCTCCAGCTTCACGTAGATAGGGTCATTATATTTCACAAAGAACACCTTCATTTCGTGCTTCAGGATCTCAGGCCTGGTGGCAAGATAGGATTGTCCAAAGAGCAAAAAGCAAAGCATAAGCCCTGGGAGAAAACCCCTTCCATGTTTACTGGGGCATTTCTTGGGTGTGAGGAAGATCCTGATACCCGTGAAGGCAGTCACTGCCACGGCTGCACATTCCTAGGTGAGGGTCCACTGACTGGCCTGTGCCAGGTTCCGACTGGCCATGGTATGTCCAACCATATCCCAGGACGGGAAGAGGGAGTATGAGCAAAACAGTGTTCATTAGTTGAGAGGCAGCAGGCAGCAGTCGACGGGCATGGGAATCAGACCTCCATGCCAATCCCAGCTTGTGACCTCAGGCCTCTGCTTTCTCACTCATGAAAGCAGGATGACACCATGTAGGATGTGTTATCACTGCAGGCCTCAGTCTCCAGTCTTAGAAAGGCCTGGCATCCGGGAACTCTGTTTTTGGGAGTATTCTCGCTGTTCTCTAAATGATAAAGGTGGCTACCTATGCCTAAACTGTTGATATGATTTATGCTGAATATTTGCTTTCCTTCTGGGAGGCTGAAATTTTGGAAGGTGACTATGTGACCAGCCCCCAGTAAAAACCCAGGGTGCTGAGAGTCTCCAAGAGGCATGCCTGGGCAGAAAAATTACACAACATGTTGTTGCATCTTGCTGCTGGAGGATGAATGTGCTGTGTGTGACCCCCCTTCATGGGAAAGAAGGAACATAAGGAAGACTGTACATGGATTCCTCAAGATTCCACCTGTCTATCCTTACTATGTCCATACTAAATCTAAGCTGTGAAAACAGCTATACGCTGATTCCCACAAGTCCTTCTAGTGAATCTCTGAACGTGGGGGTCGTCCTGGGGACCCCGACAGATGCCTACATCACAGGGCTGTTGTGATAGACGGGAATCAGCTAGCATGACCGACGCCTGCTTCAGAGAAGGCACCTGCTACACGGGAGCTGTCACCAGTGTTGCTCCTCCTCCCTCAGCTGGTACTACCCACTTCGTTTTCCTTAGACAAGGAAACCTGAAGGTGGAGGGCCTCGTACCAGGTCACACATCTAGTGCTAGTAAGGGTGGAATCGAAAGTCACCACCCTTGGGCGCCTGGGTGGCTCAGGCTCAGTTGGTTGGACGACTGCCTTCGGCTCAGGTCATGATCCCGGAGACCCGGGATCGAGTCCCACATTGGGTTCCCTGCTCAGCGGGAAGCCTGCTTCTCCCTCTCTCGCTCCCCCTGCTTGTGTTCCCTCTCTGGTTGTGTTTCTCTCTGTCAAATAAATAAAATCTTTAAAAAAAAAAGAAAGTCACCACCCTCATCTCCTACTTCTCTGCCCTTTCCAGGACTGAGAGAAGGAAGACAAAAGAATAAGAACAGATGGTGAGGAGGGGAGAAGACACAGCAGAGAAAAAGGAGGGACCCTACCCGGGCAGGACTCAGTGCTGCTATGTAAGCTGCAGGGAGGTCTTGGCCTTTCTCATGCTTGGTGGGAGAGACAGGGCAACATGCTGGGGGAGGTGAGGGGGGATGGTTTCTGCAATCAGGACCTGGTAAAAGCTGCCCAGCCATGTGGGGACTGGGCCAGATGGTGCCTGGGCAACACAGTCAACTTCTTAAGAGATTTGCCATGTTAAATATAGCACAGGGAGCCCTTCAGGCTGATCGGGATCTATAGGTCACTAAGCCTTACTAAATCCCACGCCGCAACTACAAGTGAATCCCTAGTCTCATGGCTCTGTTGAGGCATTCAAAAAGCTTTCCCAAATTTACTTCCCAAACCTTCACAACTCTAAGATTCCACTGATATCTCTGGGCCCAGAAGAGTCCCCTAATAACCAGAATGATGCTACAAGGACAGGGAGAAGTGCTGTCTTCCAAGAAAGAATGTCTACAAGAGGCCCTTGTTCTCTGTGCCCAGCATGGGGAAGTTAGTTGCTGAGTGAGCTATTTGACCAAAAAGGCTGGGAGGAGAACTCCAGAAACCAGCCCCACTGTTTTCTGGATTGTTCCAGAGAACCCCTCCTATCCTGGGCCCCTCAGACTGGCACTGATGGTTTTTGTCTCTACCCATCCCTGGTGTCAGGCACCTTCTCTTAGGCGCAGTGGCTTACAGCTGTGGTTGTTTCCACGGGGCCAACGGAAATGGGCTGCCTCTTTCTTTTTTTTTAAAGTAGGCTCCATGCCCAGTGTGGAGCCCAATGCGGGGCTTGAACTCACTACCCTGAGATCAAGACCTGAGGTGAGATCAAGAGTCAGATCATTAACTGAGCCACCCAAGCGCTGCCGGATACAGGCACCCGAATGACTCTCACATATCCCTCCTGAGGCCCAAGGCCAATGAGAAGTCCACAGTACCTCGCCACCCTGGAGTTCAGACTCTGTCCCCAGGAAAAATACACACACAGAATCTTATGCCCTGTTTCAGGAGGGTTCTGTAGACCATGGAGTCATCCATTGTTTGTGGTTAAGAAGCACCACACTGGTCTTTACCTCATCTTTGCCACAGTAGGCTAAGCCGGGGTTTCTCACCCTCAGCACTACTGACAGTCTGGGCCAGATGGTTCTCTGGGGGAGAAGGCTGTCCCACGCACTGTAGGATGTTGGACAGCATCCGTGGCCTCTGCCCACCAGGTGCCAGCAACACCCCCCCGAAGTCTGACAACCAAAAATGTCTCCGGACGTTTCCCAATGTCCCCTGGGGGACAAAGCTGCCTGTGGCTAACAGCCTGGGTTAAGCTACTGAGACTTCCTGCACAGCGACCGGTCAGTTTCCCAGGAGGAGCCACCCCTCCTCCCCAGCACACGCAGGCGCACCCCGCACGTCTGTGGCAGCCCGGGTACCTCTTCTGCACGATGAGGTTGATGTTGCGCAGGGCCACGTACTGCAGCTCAGGCTCAGCGGACAGCAGCGTGACCAGGGGCGGGGCCAGCTTCTTGAGCAGCGTGCCGTAGTAGTCCAGGTCCTTGGACAGCATCTCCATGAACTTCATCAGCACCTTCACAGCAGACAGCACGACCGCAGAGTTGGCGTGGGAGAGCCTGGGCGTGACCCGCTCACAGATGCTGGGGGGGAAAACAGGAGAGACAAACAAGGGCAACACCCTGCTTTTAGTTATCGAGAGAGCACGTTTTCTGTAGGAGGATCTAGATCCTGCTTCTGGTGCTTGCCAACTGACCCCAACAGGTTAAAACCACTCTGAGACTCAGTTTCCTCGTCTAGAAAATGGAGATGATGGTGCCATCTTCCCAGGGTAGCTGAAGGCTTACAGGAGACAATGCACGTAAAGCTTCCCAAGCACCATGCACGGTACTTAATAAATACTGGGTCACTGGCGAGTCCCTCCTTTCCTCCACTGTGCAGGCATTCAGAAGGGGCAAGGTATTACGCTGGTGACAACCAAAGGTCAGGGAGACCCACCCGGGTGACTGGCATGACTTCATCCGCCTTCTAAGCCAGCATTTCCTTATTTTTCAAATGTGGACAGTGATGGGACAGTTTTCACAGATGTGCTTTAAGGAGCATCCAATGCACAGGAAGCAGAGCCCCAGCCACCCAGAAAGAATCCAACAAACGATAACTGGTGCCATCCACCTCCTTTACTCAGCCCAAAGTCATCAGGTCTCTGTCAACAACCAGACCGGCCTCTGGCTTCTGTTCTGTCTGTACCATGTTGAGCAGGGAGCTGACTGCCTGGCTCTGGTCTCCCTTGAGATGTGCCTGAGGATGGTCTCTGGGGCAAGGCTCTGGTAAAGGGCCCAGGAGAGGTCTGAGGCCCAGCTCACGGTCAGAGCTCACGGTCGGAGCCCTGCAAGGACCAGGTCCCACTGGGCTGGCAAGCAAGGAGCAGCCTGCTCACCTCTGGGCCTCCCGGTCATCCTTGGGTGTATAGTTGGCCAGGCAGTCCAGGATGAAGATCTGGCCCCACTCGGTGCACTCGTTCAGGGCTGTCAGCAGCTTATTAATGGACTGCGGGTTCAGATCAAGCAGGTTGCTGCTGGGGTGAGACTCAGCGATCTCTGAGAGGGCAGCCACTGCATTTGCCACCACCTGTTTGAGAGAGTGGTAGGGGCAGAGGCTGGGGGCATTGCTCGGGCCAAGGGACATTGGGACTAATCATGCTGGCAGGTCAGAGGTTGAATATCCTGAAAGGGACAGGACCCGATGGGTAGGGCCTGCAGCATGGAGACCCACTCTGAGTACTCACCCTACTAACTTCCCTGTAAACCAGAAGGAATGTTAAGTGCCCTGCCCCCACCCCAGTGGGGGGGGGGAACCAGGGAAAACAAAAGAAACAAAAGAAAGATCCAGCTCCAAATGGCTGGCAACAGAAAACATTCCTAGCTACCTTACAAGCAGCCTCTGCCTACCAGTTACGACAGCTCACTGTGGGGAATGTCAAGTGTGCTTCCTGGAGCTCCAAGATTCTTGCAGAGCTCCTCAGGGCTGCTGAGAAGAGACAGGGGCTAGAATCCAGAGGGGCTGACAGGTAAAGTCCTGGGTTCTCAACCCATGTCTACCAGAGCAGCTGTTTTCATGTATGTTCTTCAGGGTTTTCAACTTTTCCCTATAACAGACAATGCGCCAATGGCCAATCCTGTATTGGCCACTCAGGGTCCATGTGTGGTCAGTGTCTCCATACGACAGAGTGGGATGGCTGGGCTGAGGGACCATTTCACCAGGTGGGGCGCCTGGGTGGCTCAGCTCAGGTCATGGTCTCAGGGTCCTGGGATCGAGGCCCACATCGGGCTCTCTGCTCAACAGGGAGCCTGCTTCCTCCTCTCTCTCTGCCTACTTGTGATCTCTCTCTCTGTGTCAAATAAATAAATAAATAAATAAATAAATAAATAAATAAATAAATAAATAAATAAAAAGGAAGTGGTGAACTGCCCTCCACACTGCTATCCCATCCATGTGGGAAGAGAGGAGCCACATCCTGGTGCCCTGCCCTCCAGACTATGCTACTTCAAGGGTGACCCTCTGCAATCCTGCAGCCCCAAAGATGTGGGGAAAGGGCAAAGTACCTCACATTCAGGGCCCACCAGTGATCTCGGTGAGAAGATAGTGACAATGACATTGACTGGAAAGGGAAGGCGCGCACTGGTCTTGGTTGCATGCCCACTGTGTTACCTTCACAGCTTAAGTCTCATAGCACTCCTGCCAGCCAGAGAGAGTGAGATCCATTTTACTAGTGAAGAAAAGAGGGCTCTGGAAGGTTAGGCAGCCCAACTAAGGTCGCACAGCTTGTGTTAGAGAGAGTACAGAGGAGGGAATCCAGGTCTAACTCCCTCCAAAGATGGTGCCCGAACCACCTCAGGCAAGAGAACAATTAGGCTATCCGGGAAGGCCCTGACTTCCAGGAAGTGGGGAGTGCCTGGTAGAGGATGAAGCCAAGGTGTTCCCACACAACCAGGAGGTAGTGGAAGTGGCGCGGTGGGTGGCAATGGCTTACCATGGGGTTTGAGTCAGAGATGAGGTCTTTAAGGGTGTCCAGGAAGCCCTGGTCCTCCACCAGCTGGGCGTTGATGTCATGGAGCTTGGCGACACACACAGCTGCTGTTTTGCGCACGTACGGGTCCTCGTCCTTCAGGCACTTCCGGAGTGGCTCACACAGGTACTCTGTGATCTTGTCAACGCGGATGCAGCCCATGGTCCGCACAGCCAGGGCGCGGATCAGGGGATTGGGATCCTCACAATCCTGAGGGAAACCAGCCATTGGCCCGGGGCAGGGGCAGGCTCAGCAACATCAGACGCTGCTGTGGGATCTCCCACCAACTGTGGCCAACAGCACCAAAAGTAAGTGCCATGTATGGGGGTCCAGCATTTTGTTGGATACTGTGCTGGGGCTTCCCGTACTGGTGACTCTAATTCTCACAGCAGGCGTATAATACTGTTCCTGTCTTTTTTTTTTTTTTTTTTAAAGATTTATTTATTTATTTGACACAGAGAACCACAGCTAGAGAGGGAAGAGAAGCAGGGGGAGTGAGAGAGGGAGAAGCAGGCTTCCCGCCGAGCAGGGAGCTGATGTGGGGCTCGATCCCGGGTCTCCCGGATCATGACCCGAGCCGAAGGCAGTCGCTCAACCAACTGAGCCACCCAGGCGCCCCAATACTGTTCCTGTCTTACAGGTGAAGCAGCCAAGGACCCCAGGAAGACCGGGAGCTCCCCCAGTCACAGAGCAGAGCCATGATTCAAACCCACATCCATCTGGCACCATAACCCACAGAACCCCTCATGTGCCTGTACCTGAGCACCGACAGGGCAAGGGGAGCTAAGAAGGTTCTAAGGGTACATAGAACTGACACTTCAAGCCTCTGCTCCTTAATCTGCATGGAAAACATAGAAAGGGGCAAAGTCTAGAAGGGGAACATAGAAGCTCTCAGATGCTTGCCTGAATCCCGCCCCGGGAAAGGATGTATGGACCATCCCCAGGGGACATGAGGATCAATACAGGCCTTAGGCTGCCTCACTAGGAACGAGTTAGCAGGGTATGTAGCAACTGATTCTCTGTGAGAGAGTGGGAGCCCCCGCTGGAGGATTAGGAGGCCCTCAGGTGGGGGGTCAGAGGGACAGGAAGGAGCCTGAGTGTTTTCACTCAGGGCTACGCGCCCCACCCCGAGGTGGAGTGGAGACGGAGCAGTGCACACCCACGCTCTTCCTCCCACCAAGCTCCTACTCACCTTCACAAAGGTGTTGACAGCCATGATGGCCATGTCAGGCTGACTCTTGGCATAGTTCATCAAATACAAGTACACCAGCTTCTTCAGCTCCAGGTTGTCTGTCTGCATGCAGTTCACCACGTCGGGGAAGAGGGCACTGGGAAGTCAAAATGGCATCAGTGTAGGTAAGGATTAAGAAAGGAAAAGAAGGGCGTCTGGGTGGCTCAGTTGTTAAGCATCTGCCTTTGGCTCAAGTCATGATCCTGGGATCCTGGGATGGAGCCCTGCATCGGGCTCCCTGCTCAGCAGGAGGCCTGCTTCTCCCTCTCTCACTCCTTCTGCTTGTGTTCTCTCTCTAGCTGTGCTTCTCTCTGTTAGATAAATAAAATCTTAAAAAAAAAAAAAAGGAAGAGGTGAGGGCGCAGAGACAGTGGATGGAAGAGAAGGAAAAAAAATAACAGGACTTCCTAGTAAAAGGGAAGACATCAGCTATGCTCTGCTACCATGAACACTTACAGGTAGCAATGGAACCCAAAACGTCATATGAAAAGCAAAGTCCTCTGCTCTTTTCACAGAGTTCATTCATAAAGAAGCTCTATAGTCCACCGCACCTGGCTCAAACTCAGCTCTGCCTCCTGCTAGCTGTATGAAATTGGGAAAATTCCTTCAACTCCCCATGTCTCAGTTTGCTCGCCAGCAGGAAAGGTGCAAAAAAAACCCCCATTACACAGGGCCCCTGTGATAATTAAAGAAGACCACATATTTCAGGTATCTAGTCCTTGATATCTGAGAGGTGCTGAATAAATGAAAACAATTATTTTCCTTCCCTGATACTTAATGTGGCCCCCTTATATTTGGGCTGCTAGTTCCAGAAGGCTGTAGGGAAGCAGTGATGGGCCATGCTGCCTTCACCACAAGAGCGAGCTCACCTGCCCATTAAAAACTAGTCCAGCATGTACAGAGCATATGCTATATGCTGGGCTTAGCACTAAGGGTTTTATAGACATGATCTCAATTAACAGCACCAAGAAGCCAGTGTGCTATCCTCACTTTACAGAAAACAATGCTGAGGTTCATGAATGTCCAATAACCTGCTTGAGAAGCCTGGTCTGGCTCTAAAACCTGTCCTCGTGACTGCCGTTGCTCTGGCTGGAACTCTTCCCAACTTGGAACCCCAGAGTCCCAGAGTCCCAAAACGCTTGAGATGTGAAATATGCTTAGAAGTCAATTTTCTCTCTCTGGAATCATCACCTCCCCTCTCAAGACTCATGACTTAGTGGTCGAGGACATGGTAACAGAGACTTAAGAGGTCAAAGTGAGCTCCCTGGCCTCCCTCAGGGAGGAACCCAGTTGATTCTGACCCTGATGCATCACCTTGCAAGATGAAGTACCAAGAAGAAAGAGAGGGGTTGGGGAGGAGGAACCACTGATGGGCCCATCACATCAGCACAAGTTCACTTGAGACAGAACAAAGACGCTTCCTCTGTGAGGAGGTGACAGCGGTGCTGTAGTTGAAGGAGATGGCTTTGTCCGGGAAGGATGAGACTTGGAGGAAGGCCCAGCTCTCCGGGAGAGGCCTGATCCTTTTGCCAGTCTGTCTACAGCAGGTCTCTCTGCAGAACTGTCTCTCCTGTAGCGCTGTCAGGAGGCCCCTTGCTAAGGCGGCGACAGGACAGGGCAGTCGATGGAGAAATCTGGAGAAGTGCAGCCCTGGCGTGTGGCCCGGATGAGGAGCTGCTCCACACCAGCACCCAGGCCTGTGAGGCAGGCAGCTGGGCGCCAGGTGGGCACAGAGGAGGGTACGGGTGGGCACGCCTTGGATTTGGATTTCCAAAGGGCTAGGTTTGTGTCCTAGTTCTGCTATTAGCCATGACTGTTGGGCAGTCACCATACCCCTTCTTTATCTAGTTTCCTTGGCAGTTAACACATCATTACATAAATGTGGGGATTGTAAGGAAGTGCTAAAAAACATATCTGCAAGTTTTCTGCATATTCGCAAATACTGTGCGACTGTTAGGTTATTGCAAAATCTAGTCCCTGTCGCCAAGGACTTTATGCCATGGTGGACAGGTAAACACAAGTACACGTAAGAAAAGGACAGTCTAGGATTAGTGCCAGGTGACAGGAACACAGAACAAATGCTGCACATTCAGGGCAGTGGGCTGGGGCGACGAGGGAAGGCAACTGGGAGATGGTGAATGGGTTTTAAGAGATGGGAAACAAGCTTGCAAATGGAGAAGGGGAAAGGGACAGTCTACGCAGGGGAAAGGCACGAGCAAAGGCAAGGTGGCAACGCTATGTATCATCTGCTTTGGCGATCACGTGCAAACCAGAGGCCGCAAACTGGCGACAAATCTGATGAATCCCATCTGCAGGTGTGTGTTAGTGTCACTGTTAGTGTCATTTGCTTAATATCATCTAGCAATCTAAAAAAATAAGATTTAAAATGAAAAATCTAGATTTCTTATTCTTTTAAAAAGCCAGACCTGCCCACACTGGGTTCATTTTCCCCAGCAATCCTCTGGAATTTCTGTCAGGGTTCCTGCCACATCCACATCATTGCTTGCTGCCTTTTTGACCTTGCCCACTTTACTCACCACCGCCTGACTCACAGGACCCCTGTGGAAACGAAACCTTCTGTTTGGAAAGGTGGCTCGTGAAGGGAGCCACAACAAGGGGAGACACGGGTCCCCGGAGATACCATCACGGAGAGATCTGAACTAGGCCCAAGCTATGAAGCCCCGCTCCAGCTGCCTCCCGGCCTAGGCCTGCACACCTGACATCTTTGCCCACGGTCATTGATGCAATCACTTTCTTTACCGCCTCCTTCTTCTTCTCCTTCTTGTCACTGTTGAGCTCTGCCTTCAGCTCGAAGATCTCCCCTAAAAAAGGAGGCAGGCATGAGTGATCCACCCCCATCCTGCCCGGGGGCCATTCCCAGTCCCCAAATTCCAGAAGAATGGGAGGGGAAAGGCAAGTATAGACACCGTATGCTGCCAGCTGAGGGCAGCTTTTGGTCCTCGGCCTCAGCGACAGAGGCAGCAGAAGGGGACAAGTCTGAGGAGGGCAGCTCGGGGGCCATGCTGGACTGAACAGAGGGAACTGCGGAAGCTACAAAGGTTCTGAGGCAGACAAAACGTGTGAAGACAGGTTCTGCTCAGCCAAATCATTAGGAGCATTCAGAGGGAAGCAAAATTCTCCTCAGCCACCACCCCCACCCAAAGCCCTCAAGAAGGGTGTGTGATGGCATCTGGGGGCCGGAGATCTGAAGGGAAAGGGTAGGATTTGCTCGACTCCCACACGTGGCTCCTCCTGTTTTCCTGGAACCTCCAGTTAAAACAGCGCACTCAGGGTTTCACTTCCTGAGCCACAAGTAGTTGCTCAGCTCTGAAAATGGGAATTCAGCTGCCCCATGAGGGCCTGAGCACATAGTAAGTTGATGATCTGGAAAAAAACGAATGAGGAAATAGGGTTGTTCAGGGCCCAGATCACCCCGACGACAGGTTACAAGGACAAACTTTGGAATCCCGCCCTCAAACGGGCAGCCACCAGCATTTCCTGAGCCTCTGAGTCAGGTGCCACATTTTCCCCCATTTCTCACTTCATCCGCATACAACTCTGCATTTCCTCACATTTTACAGATGAGCCAGTGGAGGCCGTGATGTGCCCAAGAACACACTGCTAGTAGCAGGTAGGGCCAAGATTCAAATTCGCGTCTGCCAGCTGCAAAGCCCATACACTTGCGCCAACCAAGGATATCGCTTCGCTTTCCTGAACGGGTTTCCTTGTCTATACTCTCTCTACTTTAACTGGCGCAGTGAATTCTCTCATTTAACACTCAGACGTAAAATGCTTATCTCAGTACCTGCACTCAGTGGCTTGCATTAAAGATGCCTGCCACTGTTATTAATTTGCCCCGTGACCCTTGGCATAGATTATTACTCTTTTATAGAAAGGGTCCAGAGCTTCCCTCTCAACTTATCTGGGGTGGAATAAAGCAAAGACTGTCATGTGGAGGGAAGTGCTGAGGAAGTTCTAGACAGACGGACAGTGAGAATAAGAAAACTTGCAGGTTTTTATCATGACTGAACAATGTGTCGGGAAGGAACTTGAGATGACAGACAGCAAACAAAGTTAATTAAGAACAATCACACAGTACGGCCCAGGGCAAGGCCATACTGAGGATGTTGCTCAACAGAGCCAAGAGGAATCTGCAGACCTTGCAGTTCAGACTCTTGACTTCTGCAGGACTAGAGGAACACATGCCCTTCCCCTCCAAGAGCCAGGGGCCCACGTCTCCCTGCTGTGGGATCTAACAGAGCATGATGACTTGGACCCTGGGTCCTGTTGCAGGACTAACCCAGCTTCACTCAAAGTGTTCGGTCAGATTCAATACAACCGGCTGTCAACTGATGGATCTAGGCCTGAGTCGCTTCAGTTCTAAGAAGGCTGATGAGGTGAACCTGGGATCTGCCTATTTCCAAAATGTCTCTTTCCTCTAATGGGCCCCGAATCCAAACATTCACCAAGCCTACGTCCTCAATCACATACAAAGCACCTGATTTGCTCTACCCACAATGCCACACCCCACCCCACCTCTCTCTCCCAGCTCAGATACCATCATCTCTCATGGGAGCTGTGGTACTTGCTCCCCCCAATCTTCACTAGAAACTGTCTTGGACTTTCTCTTGCTTAAAACCATCACTGATGTCTGATCTGGACCCAGGCATCCCTTTACAGACATTCTCCTCAAAAAAACAAAACAAAACAAAACACAAAAATCCCACCACTGACACCTCAATTCGCTTAGCACTAGGTTCATCCCCTCTAGCCCTGCACCTCTCTCCAACTCTCCTTGCATCACACTCGGCAGTAACTTGTGCCCAGGTGCTTTCCTCTCCTGGAGTGTTCCCTGGGCAGAGTAAGTGCTCTGCTCCCCTCTCCACCCCTCCCTCCCCTTTTTAACCAGCTCCACCCAAGGCCCTCCCACAGCCTCCTGCACTTCCCTCACCACTGCACCTACCGCCTGCAGTGTCATCACTACTTAATAATGACTGTCTTCTCGGCTTAACTGCAAGCAAAGCCAGGTCAGAGACTCCAGTGTGTCTCCACGGGACCTCAGGGAGGGGCTCAGAGGACACTTGCTAGAACATTAAAGAAGTGCTCTGTAAGGGGCAGACTGCAGTCCTGGCTCAGCTGCCTCAACAACAGCCTCTTTTCATCTGGGCAGAAGGCATGTGTCGATTTCTCTTGGAAGGAAGGAAGGAGGAAGGGAGAGAGGGAGGGAGGGAGGGAGGGCAGAGGGGCCCATCAGGAAGATGCTTACAGAGTTAAAGCACATCGTCAGCTACGACAACCACCTCTGTTTCCCAGAAAGCAGAAACAACCACAATACCCTAAAACAGAAGACTAGCTTTGCAAATTTCAGTGCAGCAACTCAGCAGACTAACATCGAGTAGTTACAACTGTACGGAAATGGTTTAAGATAATGTCAAATGAAAAACAGGATATAAATTCTGACTCTGATCACGTAAAACATGTGCCTGTGGATAAAGACCAGACATACACATACACGTATCACTGTGGGGTCACTGATAGGACTGCGTGCTTTCTTTCCTCTAGGAAAAAACATATTTAATAATGTTAGGCCATTCGGAACAAAAGGGGGCATCCCCCTCTCTCCATTTGGAGCTCATGCTCTTCCCTTCTTGAGTTCTAAAAGAAGTAGTCAATTTCTTATACCACCAGTTCTTCAGTGTTCTGGATCCACAAGGTTCAAGATGCTCTGGGTAATTCCGGCACTTGCTTCCTGGCCACCACCCAAACCCTCCCCTGGCAAGGAGAAGGCAGAGGGTGGAACAGGGAAAGGGTAGGACAAGACCCCACAATGAAACAAACAGTACCTTTCTTGGTCGTCGTGAAATACTTTGAGTCAGTCATTTTGGTCCCTTATCTGTGGCCAGATTCTGCAAGACAGAAGAGAGGGGTAACTTTCTGTTGTGTCTGCTCCATTTTCAGTTACGGAGCGCAAGAGGAGGGCAGGATCCAGCACACATGTAGTACGGGAAGATAGCTTCTTATCTCTCTATGGGGCAAATGAGCTGTTAAGTAATAGCTGATTTGGGGAGGTAATTCTTTTTTTTTTTTTTTTTTTTTTTTTTAAAGATTTTATTTATTTGACAGAGAGAAACACAGCGAGAGAGGGAACACAAGTAGGGGGAATGAGAGAGGCAGAAGCAGGCTTCCCGCCGAGCAGGGAGCCCGATGTGGGACTCGATCCCGGGTCTCCGGGATCATGACCTGAGCCGAAGGCAGTTGCTCAACCAACTGAGCCACCCAGGCGCCCCGATAATTCTGAGGGATCTACCAAATTTTTGAATGTGTGGATCCTTTGACCCAGCAATTCCACTTGTAGGGCTCTATCTTCCACAGAAATACCTGCGCAGATAGAAGGGTTTTCCTACAGCACTGTTCAGAACGATACACTAATGGAAATAATTTAAATGCCCATTAATAATGGGGAGCCTGGATGGCTCAGTCGGCTGAGAGTCTGACTTTGGCTTGGGTCATAATCCCAGGGTCCAGGGATGAGCCCCACATTGTGCTCCGTGCTCCTCAGGAAATCTACTTTTCCCTCTCCCTCTGCTGCTCCCCCCTCTCTGTCAATGGATAAATAAAATCTTAAAAAAAAAAAAAATAATGGAATGGCTAAATACTCGGAAAGTCCACACATTAAAAAGCACTTAGTGGGTTGAGGTGCCTAGGTGGCTCAGTCATTGGGCATCTGCCTTCGGCTCAGATCACAGTTCTAGGGTCCTGGGGTGGGGCCCTGCATCAGGCTCCCTGTTTGGCAGGGTATCTGCTTCTCCCTCTCTCACTCCCCCTGCTTGTGTTCCCTCTGTGTCTCTGTCAAGTAAATAAATAAATTTTTTTTTTAAAAAAAGCACTTAGTGGGGTGCCTGGGTGGCTCAGCCATTAAGCATCTGCCTTCGGCTCGGTTCATGATCCCAGGGTCCTGGGATCAAGTCCCACATCGGGTTCCCTGCTCGGCGGGAAGCCTGCTTCTCTCTCTCTCACTCCCCCTGCTTGTGTTCCCTCTCTGGCTGTGTTTCTCTCTGTCAAATAAATAAAATCTTAAAAAAGAAGGAAAAGAAGAAAAAAAAAAGCACAAAAGTTACAGCCACCCCTTCATGTGCTTACTCTATCCAGCACTGTTCTAAGTGTTTCCTGCAAATTAACCCATTAAAGCCTATCACAGGGTGCCTGGGTGGCTCAGTGGGTTAAAGCCTCTGCCTTTGGCTCGGGTCATGATCTCAGGGTCCTGGGATGGAGGCCTGCATCGGGATCTCTGCTCTGTGGGGAGTCTGTTTCCTCCTCTCTCTCTCTGCCTGCCTCTCTGCCTTGTGATCTCTCTCTCTCTGTCAAATAAATAATTGCGGGCACCTGGGGTGGCTCAGTGGGTTAAAAACTCTGCCTTTGGCTCAGGTCATGATCTCTGGGTCCTGGGATCGAGGCCCACCGAAGCAGGAAGCCCGATGTGGGGCTCGATCCTAGGTCTCCAGGATCATGACCTGAGCCGAAGGCAGTCACTTAACCCACTGAGCCACCCAGGCGCCCCTACCTGTGCTTTCTATCTCTCTGTCAAATACTTAAATAAAATCTTTAAAAAAAGTTATCATTTACTGAGTCCCTCTTATAGCCAGGGGGTTTACACACATTAAATCATGTAATCCCACCAATAAGGTAGCTGGTTTTAACTCTATTTTACAGATGCGGAAACTGAGGCTCAGGGTTAAGTAACTTTCCCAAGGTCACATGACTTATAAATGGTTACCATCTCAGGGCTGCCTGACCTCAGCAGCTGTATTTTATCAGCGAAGGAATTCTGCTTTTCCCATCTGAAAGGGGGGACGGAGCCCTGACAGTCCTAAGGACTGAGTTCAAAAACCATAATACGTTCAGTAACAACTGACCAGTCCTATCTGTAGTCTCACATGGTACAGAAAACCACATAATCCAAAAAAATAGACATTTGAATGGAAAAGCTCACTTTGTCCCTTCTGTTGTCAGAAGAGACTGAAACAGAACCAATCAAGGATACTTGCTGTGATGAACACTGAGTGTTATATGTAAGTGATGAATCATTCAATTCTACTCTGGAAACTAGTATTATACTGTTAACTAGAATTTAAATAAGACCTTGAAACTAATGAATTAATTTCTAAAAACCACAGAACCTAGTAACATCTTCTTTTAATGCATTACTGATGTGGGAGCAAGACAGAGGTTACAGTGGGATAGATGTGAGAGGTCAAGGATCATTTCAAAGTCTCTGGAGGGATGCCTGAGTAGCTCAGTTGGTTAAGCAGCTGCCTTCAGCTCAGGTCATGATACCAGAGTCCTGGGATTGAATTCCGCATCGGGCTCCTTGCTCAGTAGGGAGCCTGCTTCTCCCTCTGCCTGCCACTCCTCCTGCTTATGTGCTCTTGCTTTCTCTGACAAATAAATAAAATCTTAAAAAAAAAAAGTCTCTGGAAACAAAACTGACATGGCTCCTCTCCAGCCCAAGTGATTCTCCAGACTAAGCTTGTATTCACAGCAGGATGGCAATGAGGCTGTGCCCCAACTGAGACACCCAATAGATTTTGTCTCAGTGATCAATGGGAAACAAGTATGTGCTGTCTCGGGCTGCCTTAAATCCTTTGTGGATCCTGTTGGACTAAAGGAATAAAGGCTCTGCTGACAGAATAGTACAAAGGAAAAAAACCACAATTCTACTTTGTTTTGCAAGTTTGAAAAGGGATGACGGCACTTTTCTGTGGGAGGTGCAGGCAAAGCAGAGACTGCTGTGTCGATGATGGCAGACCACAAAGGGAGAGCCCACGTCAGCCTAGTCCATGGCTGTGTCCATCCTCCCCCTTTCCAACTGGCCTAGGGTTCTGCAAATGGCCAGTGCTGAGTTGATAGTTGTCAAACAAAATGAAAAGGGGCCAGTGAACATCCTGGAGAGCCTCGGTTTGGGGACAGCTCTGTTATGTAACTCTTTAGCATTTGTTTCCTAAAGGAGTTCACTTACAGTGAAAATAATTTTCTTTTGAGCACACATAAAGCCATTTTCTCAGAGAAATCTCACCAGCCTAGAGGTTCTTTTTGGAGTGCTGCAAATGAGCAGACCAACAAGGTAATAGGATGTCTGCCACACAACAAAGGGCTGTATGACTTCAGGAGTCATAGGTGTGAGAGCACAACCGGAAGAGGTATCCCATTTCTCAAAGGTAAGTTTAGTCTAAGAGGAGGGATCAATGAAAGCAACAGGGGCTAAAAATTTTAGATGAAAAGAATCAGAGTAGCTATAAACTCCTCCATTGTTAAATCTAGAAGGAAATCAAAATGAACCAAAAGCAAAAACTACCTTGGATGTCTAACTTCAGTGCTGGCCAGAGATTCTTCCTTCTCCAGTAGAGGAGGCTGTCCAGGGCCTTCCCCTTATCTGCAGATACAACAGGTCCTAAGTGCCCAGAACACAACCTCCTGGGGACAGATTTGTGACATATGCAACTTCCAGGTGGAAAAAAAGGGTGGGAAGCTGCTGGGGGATTAAAAAAAGCAACAGAGCTACAGAGCCAGCTAATCAGACCCCCACCCCTGCTGATACCCCTATAGCGTCAAGCTTTGATGACACTCTTCCTTTTACAGGTGCTAAGCAACTACTCACAACTTCACTGCTACCCAGTGTGAGTACTGGCTGCTTCTTTTTCCTGCAGTATCTATTTCACATATCCCTCTGCAGAGGGCCCAATGGGACTGATGATGCAGAAACTGTATCCCTCTGAAGTTGTTTCACATATAGAAAATGAAAGTGGAGGAGGAAAGGGAAGTCGGAAGGATTGAAAACACTTTTTTGCAAAGCCACCCAAAGCACAGATTTTAAAACCCTCATTTCATTGTGGAAGATCAACTGCGCCTGGCTGACCTGCTACGGGTGGCTATCTCCTGTGTCCTTTCTCAGCAGTCGCCTCTCAGATGGTCAGCGCAAGAGATGTTTCATCCTCTCTGCAGGAATGGAAAAACCCTTACAGTTCAGTTCAAACCATCAGACTTAACGGATGCCAGAGGGAAGACGGACGCCTTCCCTGGCACTGCTCAGCTATTGCCATATACTGCATACCTACTAATGGAGGCCAAAGGGGCTAAGACCTTGTTTGATGGACCTGACTGTATACGGGAGCCACGCCTGAAAGCGCACAGCCACTTCAGGCAAGAAAAAGGTTAGGGTTTGGATTCCACCTCTGGAAGTGACAGGACATACTTTAAAGATTTTTTTTTTTTTAAAGATTTTTTATTTATTTATTTGACAGAGAGAAACACAGCCAGAGAGGGAACACATTCAGAGGGACCGAGAGAGGGAGAAGCAGGCCTCCCGCCGAGCAGGGAGCCCGATGTGGGGCTCGATCCTGGGTCTCCAAGACCATGACCTGAGCCGAAAGCAGTTGCTTAACCAACTGAGCCACCCAGGCGCCCCGACAGGACATACTTTAAAAAGGAATAATCGGGGGGCGCCTGGGTGGCTCAGTGGGTTAAAGCCTCTGCCTTCAGCTCAGGTCATGATCTCAGGGTCCTGGGATTAAGCCCCACATCGGGCTCTCTGCTCAGCGGGGAGCCTGCTTCCCCCCTCTCTCTCTGCCTGCCTCTCTGCCTACCTGTGATCTCTCTGTCAAATAAATAAATAAATAAAATCTTTTTTTAAAAAAAGAATAATTGGGGAATTTTGGGTTTGGAAACTGCTCTGGCCAGTGAGATAAGTCACTTTTGCTAAGGAGACAGCATTCTGGGCTGGGACCCTTCACTTTTGGCATTTACGGGCTAAGGATTGCCTCAGGGGGAGATTGAAGATTAAAGCCCACACCCGGAAGGACTGGTTTTGTCTTTGAGGAGCCTCGGATGCTCTCCTTACCTTAAATCTACCTTCCCACTTTGATCCTATAATCTCAGGACCAGTCCCTATTAATCTTACTTAAAAAAAAAAAAAAAAAACCCTTGGTGGCACCTGGGTGGCTCAGTTGGTTAAGCAACTGCCTTCGGCTCAGGTCATGATCCCGGAGACCCGGGATCGAGTCCCACATCGGGCTCCCTGCTCGGCGGGAAGCCTGCTTCTCCCTCTCTCACTCCCCCTGCTTGTGTTCCCTCTCTGGCTGTGTTTCTCTCTGTCAAATAAATAAAACCTTAAAAAAAAAAAGAAATTCCTACCGATGGCTCCTGCTTTCCCCCTGCCACTAGGCTTAAAGTAAAGAAACTCAGTAATAAGCCTAATATAGTTTTTTTTTTTTAAGATTTTTTATTTATTTATTTGACAGAGAGAGAGAGAGAGAGAGAGAGAGAGAGAGAGAGAGAGAGATCACAAGTAGGCAGCACTTGCTCTTCTACCTAGTCCACTCATTTCTTCTGACAGGGGACAATGCGGGAATGAAGGCATGCTGTCGACTATAAATATCATGCGGTTCCGGGGCACCTGGGTGACTTAGTGGGTTAGACGTCTGCCTTTGCCTTGGGTCATGGTCCTGGGGTCCTGGGATCTCGGCCAGCATCAGGCTCTCTGCTCAGTGGGGAGCCTGCTTCTCCCTCTCCCTTTGCCTGCTGTTACCCCTGCTTGTGCCCTCTGTGAATCAGATAAATCTTCAAAATATATATATATATATACATATCGTGGGGTTCCATTTACATGAAATTCTAGGGATAAGAAGAAGAGGCAAAACTAACTTACGGTGGTAGAAGTCAGATCAGCGGATGCATCTGAGGACTGTCTTGAATGGGGCACAGAAGTCTAGGAGGGATGGAAATGATCTGCATCTCGATGCAGATACTGGCCACACTGGTACACTTAACATATCACTTGGTGTAAATCACACAAATATTGAATTTTTTTCATTTTTATCTATTTATTTTTTTAAGATTTTATTTTTTTATTTGACAGAGAGACCGGGCACGCACACACAAGCAAGGAGAGAGGCAGGTAGAAGGCGAGGGAGAGGCAGGCTCCCTGCTCCACGGAACCTGGGATCATAACTTGGGCTGAAGGCAGATGCTTAACTGACTGAGCCACTCACGCGTCCCAAATATTGAATTTTTAAAAAAAATAAAATAAAGCTCCTGGGTGGCTCAGTGGGTTAAGCCTCTGTCTTCAGCTCAGGTCATGATCTCAGGGTCCTGGGATCGAGGCCCACATCAGGCTCTCTGCTCAGCAGGGAGCCTGCTTCCTCCTCTCTCTCTGCCTGCCTCTCTGCCTACTTGTGATCTCTCTCTGTCAAATAAATAAATAAAATCTTTAAAAAAAAACAACAAAACAACAAAAAAACTCCTCAATGCTGAAGAAGAAAAATGGAAAACTATATAATCCAGAGGAAACACAGCCTTTCTGAGTATGACATTAAAAAAATCTGTGAGTCTGGGCGCCTGGGTGGTTCAGTGAGTTAAAGCTCTGCCTTCGACTCAGGTCATGATCTCACGGTCCTGGGACGGAGGCCCGCATCGGGCTTTCTGCTCACCGGGGAGCCTGCTTCCTCCTCTCTCTCTGCCTGCCTCTCTGTCTACTTGTGATCTCTCTCTCTGTCAAATAAATAAATAAAATCATTTTAAAAAAGAATTCATTTAAAAAAATCTGTGAGGGGCGCCTGGGTGACTCAGTTGATTAATCGACTGCCTTCAGCTCAGGTTATGATCCTGGAGACCCGGGATTGAGCTCTACATCAGGCTCCCTGCTCGGCGGGAAGCCTGCTTCTCCCTCTCTCACTGGCCCTGCTTGTGTTCCCTCCCTCTCTAGCTGTGTTTCTCACGGTCAAATAAATAAAATCCTTAAAAAAAAATCTGAGTCTGATTACATAAAAATTAAGTTTTCCTATATGGCCAAAAACATAATAAAAGACAGAAGACATATGACAGACACACACATAAATTTCCATCACATCTCAGACAAAAGCCTAATTTCCTTAATACATAAAAAGTACCTATGGGACACCTGGGTGGCTCAGTTGATTTTAAGCGGCTGCCTTTGGCTCAGGTCATGATCCCAGGGTCCTGGGATCGAGTCCTGCATCCAGGGTGCCTGTTTCTCCCTCTCCCTCTGCCCCTCCCCCTGCTCATGCACACACACACACACTCTCTCTCTCTCTCTGTCAAATGGATAAATATTTTTTAAAAGATTTTATTTATTTGACAGAGAGAGAGAGATCACAAATAGGCAGAAAGGCAGAGGGGAAAAGGAAACAGGCTCCCCGCTGAGCAGAGAGCCCGATGTGGGACTCGAGCTATCCAGGCGCCCCAATAAAATATTTTTTAAAAATACATAAAAAGTACCTAAAAATAGAAGAATGGCAAAGGATGTGGTATGTTCACAGAAAATGAAGAACAATGGTTTAAGCCTTAAGAGATATAAGAGAAATAATAAGAGAAATTGATACTACAGTGAAATACCATCCATCAACTATTGGACTGGTAAAGACCCAAAAGTCTGATGACATTCCATGTTGGTGCAGATGTGGGAAAATAGATACCTTTATGTCATGCTAATGAGAGTCTAAATTGCTACAACCTGCACACCAATTTGGCAACAGCTACCAAAATTGCAAAGGTGCTGACCCTTTGACCCAGTAAGTCAGCTTCTAGAATTTATTTCTTTTTTTAAGATTTTATTTATTTATTTGAGAGAGAGAAAGTGCATGAGCGGAGGGAAGGGGCAGAGAGAGAATCTGAAACAGACTCCGTGCTGTGGATGAAGATTCAGGTTTCCAGAGAAGCTATAAAACCAGGGGCCTATAAGATCAAGGTAAAAGGACTCCTTGATGAGACCAGAGAGTGACGATGGGGCAGACCAGGGACATAAGCTTTTGTGGTTAACTTTCAACAAAGTTGAAAGCAAGGCTGATCCAATGTCAAGATAGCTGCCAGGAAATCTACCAACAGCTGTATGACCCAGGCTAAATCCCTCCATCCCTGGGCCTTACTTTTTTCTGTCAAACAAGAGAATTCAACCAGGTCAATGGCTTTTCAAGCCCCTTCTCGCTTTTAAACTGTTTAAAACAAAACCAGAATTGCATGGTTGATGTAAGAGTGGAGGACCTAGAGCCTAGCTCACTCCACCCTGGTGAAGAGGAACTCCTCCTCTTCACCAGGGGCCCTTCAGACAACCCACAGTTCCCCAGGAAAACAGTTCCAGTCTATTCAATGACAGATAATCTCCCTCCCACATCTCATTTTCTCTGATTCTCTACTAGATGAGAAATGCATTTCCCCACCAATGAGTGTTCTTCCAGGGTATCAAACAAGAAGAAATGGAGCATGATCATTCTCTGAGCATGACAAAAGACATTTCCAAGGGACAAGACAAAATATTCAGAATGCAGTCAGGGCTACCAAACCTTATTAGGTCTTCAGTCGGAAGGAAAACAGTAACAAGCCAAACAATTCCCCAGTGGCCTGCCAATGGCCAAGGAAAGGACTTTTCTAGTCTCAGGACAGTGACTCATGCCAGAGCAACCCATGCTCTGTACTCAGATAAGAGGCACAAAACTGGTGGAGCTAGCACAGTGCACGGCATATTGCTGGCACTCAGTGAATTGAAAGGGAGACAACTGGTATTGTGAGATCAGCCAGAGAAGAACCTTTAGGAAAGGGAAAGGAGATTTTTGGCAAGGTCGGAGCCAGCTGTCAAGACTCATTTCTGAATTCAAGGATATCTGGGCAGGGAAAAACGAGCTCTGAAAATCTATGCTGGTAGCTTCCAACTTCAGTGTTGTTTAAAATTGTCACTGTTGAGTGCCTGGGTGGCTCAGTTGGTTAAGCAACTGCCTTCAGCTCAGATCATGATCCCAGAGTCCCGGGATTGAGTCCCATATCGGGCCCCAGCTCAAGAGGGAGTCTGCATCTCCCTCTGACCTTCTTTCCTCTCATGCTCTCTCACTCTTTCTCTCTCAAATAAATAAAATCTTTTAAAAAATGAATTGTCTTTCACAAAAGGCCTTCATTTAAATAAATAAATAAATAAATAAATCTGTCACCGTTGGGCACCGGGTGGCTTAGTTGGTTAAGCGTCTGCCTTCGGCTGGGGTCATGATCTCAGGGTCCTGGGGTTGAACCCTGCATCAGACTCTCTGCTCAGTGGGGAATCTGCTTCTCCCTCTCCTTCTGCCCTTTGCCTGCTCGTGCCTGCACACATGCATGTATGTTCTCTCTTTCAGATAAATAAATTAAATCTTAAAATAAAAAAAATTATTAAACTGTCACTGTTAAACCCTTGCCTGATGAAGAGCTGTTCAGAATCCTGCTCCAGGCACATGTTAGCTCAAGGACAGTTAAGGATGAGCTAGGAAGAGGGTTCTGGGGCAGCTCAGTTGGTTAAGTGTCTGCCTACAGCTCAGGTCATGATCCCAGTGTCCTGGGATCGAGTTCCGCATGGGGCTCGCTTCTCCCTGTGCCTCTCTCTCTGTCTCTCATAAATAAATAAAATCTTGAAAAAAAAAAAAAGAAAGAAAGAAAAAGAAGCCAGGAAGAGTGAATAAAAGGGGTTAGGGTGGTGCTACTGTTTCTTCTTCGTTTAGAACCGCAAAGCCAAACTTTAATCAGCCCACATTTGGCTGTTTCGGTTCTGTTCAAAGGCACAGGCTGGCCGACAGACAAATATTTCCCCATGTCCCTGTTCCACGAAGCTGAGAGTTTATAACAGACGATGATTCTATTCACCACCCAGCAATTATTCACCTCTGCTCACCTGTCTGACAGTCTCCTTTTAAAAAGGAAAAGGTCCTCACAGTTAAGTCCTCAAGTTCAGGGAAAAAGGTGAGGTCAACTTGAAGGCTAAAATGTGACTCAGCAGTAGAGAAACCAGATTTCAGACTTTCTGAGAGAACGTGGTCACTAAACTCAGGCTCTTTCAAGTCGGTTTGAGAAAATAAGCTGTGCTCTTCTTTGGGCCTGGCATGAAATTCAGAACAAAGGTGGCAGCGGCAGGAGTAAGGGCACACAGATATGCTCTATGGGCCAGACCCTATGTAAAGAGCTTCACATTTAATCCTCACAATAATCTGTGGAAAAGGTATTGCTAAGATCACAAGTTTACAGATGAAGAAAAGTGAAGCCCAGAGAGACCAAGGCATTTCTCTGGAGTTACACAGCTAGAAAATGGCTGCCTTTTACCGACACTCTCTACCCTTGCCCCATACTGAGGTCCCGCAGGTCCCACTCTGTCCACAGGCAGCTTCTCTCCCTGTATGAAGCCCTGGCAGAATCACACACACTCCAAGCGAAAGGACACAAGAAATGTGTTGCCACATAGCCCTGTAGACTCCCTCAAACACTGAATTACAGGTAATTTTAGGACCAGTCCATCCAGTTTGGACAACAGGAATGTCAAGTTTGGTAACGTGCCTAGTGAAAGCCTATTTGGATGAGCTTGCGGAGTTATGGGCCTCCTGGGATTTGGATGAAAAGTAGTTAGCCAAAATCAATCTCCTGAGACCCACTAGCAATTAAAGCCTCAAAATGAAAAGGAAGTAAAAGCACCCACATGCCACAGGCAAACGTTCTTGTGTTAGCACTGAGTCTGTAGAAACTAATTCTAGAATCACGTGCCAGTTCTCAACTATCTCAGTAATGCTTGGAAAGATCCGCTGTCAAGAGAAAGAAAAGTTCCTTTGGATTTGAAAAAAGAAAGTAAGAGGGTCTTCTTCTGAGTAATACTTAAATTAATTAAGGAGAAAATGAGGCTGAAGACTAGCAGGAGGCACCCTGAGATCTCAGTTTTCCCATCTATACAATGGAAACACTTTTTTTTTTTTTTTTAAGATTTTTATTTATTTAACAGAGAGAAACACAGCCAGAGAGGGAACACAAGCAGGGGGAGTGAGAGAGGGAGAAGCAGGCTTCCCACGGAGCAGGGAGCCCGATGTGGGACTCGATCCCGGGTCTCCAGGATCGTGACCTGAGCCGAAGGCAGTCGCTTAACCAACTGAGCCACCCAGGCGCCCCTGGAAACACTTTCTGAAGCTCCATCAAGTGTTGAAGTCATCCATTCAGCATGTGTAACAATGTAGGGCACTGTCAACTCCGAGAGAGGGACTGTGCCCCCACAGCAGCATGCCCACAGCACAGATGCAGAGACCAAGTAAAGGACTGCAGGTGAACAGCAGAGCGATCATGCCTTCCATGTAAGTACCGCCACTGTTCAGAGGACAGTTCTGAGACTGCGGGAACATCGAGGGAAGATGAAGAAGTGCCTTCCAGATGGGAAACGATGGGTCACATCTGGAAAGGGAGGACTGAGGGTAACCCGGAGAAGACCCACATGATGCCAGCATAACAGGGAGGAGATAGAGACTAAATCACCAGCAACACTGACTGGGGTACAGGCTCTTTGCTAAATGGTTTACAGGCCCTCTTTCATTTAATTCTTAACGTAATTCATTTATAAATAAGGAATTAAAAATGCTGAAAGAGGAGTGACTTATCCAAAGCCAAAACAAGCATGCATGTTCAGGAGTTTGTGAGAACCCCTGCCTGGCTGAAGGTAAGGACTTGGAAGGGAAAGGAGCGGACAAGGTTAGGCAAAGAAGAATGAGATTCAGCGATGGTCTTGGATGCCAGAGCTCTGGGCTGGCAGAAGACGCAGTGATCCTGTCAAATGACAAGTCTCACGCTGATAAGCACTTGATACTGCTCATCACTCCCTCTTCCTGGAAACACTTTCTTCCCCTGGATTCCAGGATGCCGTGCACTCTGCTTTCCCCTCTACCCCACTGCCTGTTCCTCCTCAGTCTCCTTTGTTGGTTCTTCCTCCTCTCCCTTTCCTTTATCACTGGGGGCCCCAGGGTCAGGCCTGGTACCTCACCCTCCCCATGCTATCTCGCCTCTTTGGTGAGTTCATCCAGTGTCAAGGTTTTATTTTTTTTTTATTTTTATTTTTTTTTAAAGATTTTTTTATTTATTTGACAGAGAAACACAGCCAGAGAGGGAACACAAGCAGGGGGAGTGAGAGAGGGAGAAGCAGGCTTCCCGCCGAGCAGGGAGCCCGATGTGGGACTCGATCCCGGGTCTCCAGGATCATGACCTGAGCCGAAGGCAGTCGCTTAACCAACTGAGCCACCCAGGCGCCCCCAGTGTCAAGGTTTTAAATATCACCTACTTGCTGACAACTCACAAATTTGCATCCCTGAGGCCCAACCTCTCCAGTGAACTCCCAGCTCATATATCCAAACTGCCTAATCAATATCAGAACTTGAATACAGCTAACAGGCAGCTCAAATTTAACATGATAAAAACTGACCTCTGCAGGGCGCCTGGGTGGCTCAGTTGGTTGGGTGACTGCCTTCAGCTCAGGTCATGATCCCAGAGACCTGGGATCGAGTCCCACATCGGGCTCCCTGCTCCTCCCTCTCTCACTCCCCCTGCTTGTGTTCCCTCTCTCGCTGTGTTTCTCTCTGTCAAATAAATAGAATCTTTAAAAACAAACAAAAAACCCCCAACAACAACAAAACTGACCTCTACTTCCCCCCACCCCCCAAACTGGCTCATCTATGGTTTTCATTATCTAGTTCATTATTAACGTCTTTACCAGGGTCTCCGGCCAAAAACCTCAGTTACCCTTGACAACACACACACTCATATTCCACATCTAATCTATCAGCAAATCCTACGGGGTCTACCTTCAAAATGAACCCAGGATTCACAAAGCAGCCACTCACCAGCTCCAACACTTCCCCTAGGCCTCAAGACATCATCACTTTTTTTTTTTTTTTTTTAATTTATTTGACAGAGAGAAACACAGCCAGAGAGGGAACACAAGCAGGGGGAGTGAGAGAGGGAGAAGCAGGCTTCCCGCCAAGCAGGGAGCCCGATGTGGGGCTCGATCCTGGGTCTCCAGGACCATGACCTGAGCTGAAGGCAGTCGCTTAACCAACTGAGCCACCCAGGCGCCCCATCACTTTTTTTTTTTTTTTTAAGATTTTTATTTCTTTATCTGACAGAGAGAGAACGAGAGGGAGAACACAAGCAGGGGGAGTGGGAGAGGGAGAAGCAGGCTTCCCACTGAGCAGGGAGCCTGATGCGGGGCTGGACTCCCTGCACGACCTGAATTCAAGGGAGACGCTTCATGACTGAGCCACCCAGGCGGACCCCCATCACTTCTAACTGTGATTGCTATCAAAGCTGCTTCCACACAGCTCTCGACAACCCATTTCAGCAACAGGCAGAATGATCCCATTACAGCCTAAGTCAGACAGTGGTACTCCTTGGTCCAAAATCCTCCAACGGCTCCCTGTCTCATCTTGGAGTAAAAGCCAAAATCTTTACCATGGCCTAATGGACTACAGGCTCATATGAGACACACACCCCTTCTCTCTTTCACAGACACACACCACCCGTTACTTCTTCAAACTCTTCTCCCACTGTTTTCTCTATCATTCCTTCAGTTCCAGCCATATGCGGCCTCTTTGCTGGTCCCTGAAGACAACAGGCATGTTTCCATCTCAGGGCCTTTGCAAGTGCTGTTCACATGGCCCGGGAGGCTCTTTCTCCAGACAGCACCATGGCTCAGTCCCTCACCTCTTTCAAATTTCACTCAAATGTCACCTTCTCTGAGCACTTCATTTAAAATTCTACACACCCCCAACCAACCCCCCCAACTCCCTGTCCTTCACTTCTTGTTTTGTATTTCTTCAAGATACTTAACACCAACATTCTATAAAGTAAATTCATATTGTCTATTTTTTCCTCCCTCCATAATGTGCTCCCCGAGGACAAAGGTTTTGTCCATTTTATTCACTACTGTACCCCTAGCCCCTAGACTGTCATCTGACAAATAGTAGGTGCTCAACACTCTCCTTGGGGAAATTTCAAGTTCTGTAAACCAACCTCAGCTAGAGACCAGCTTCCCCACGCTCCATTCACAGGGTGTGCCAGCATCAGACACGCACCTGCTCTGGTTGCCAAGCTGCTCCGATAAAATTGAAGTTGAAAATGTCAGACCTCCTCACCCATTTTAGAGCCAATAAATAAATGGAAGACAAGTAAATAAAGAAAAGAGAGAAGGAAGAAAGGGCAAAGGGCAGCAGATCAGGCAGCACCATCTCTGATGGGAGAAAGGTGCAGGCCACCTCCTTCAGTGAGGCCAGATCACCACCCCCAGTTCCCACAGGATCATCTCAGAGACAGAGCTGCAGGAGGTGAGGATGCCAATGCTGGGGGCAAGGGATCTCTGACACAGCGACGGCGGAAACAGGCTTCTCCCTCCGCCTACAAGCCTTTAGGCCACAGGCCTTCTGTGTTCCTTTGCCAAGCTCTTCACCGCTTTGGCACTTACAGAGCCTTCTGCCTGGATCATCCTCCCCAGCTTCTAGAGCGGCTGCTCCAACTTATCCTTCAAATCTCGGTTTAGATGATTTCACTTCAAAGGTACCGTCTCTGAGGTCTAGATGGCTCAGTCAATTGGGCATCTGCTTTCGGCTCAGATCATGGTCCTGGAGCCTCGTGATCAAGCCCTGCATGGGGCTCCCTGCTCAGCGGGGAGTCTGCTTCTCCCTCTGCCCCTCACCCCACTCGTGCTCTCTTTCGCTCTAATAAATAAAATCTAAAAATAAATTTTAAAAAACCCACAAAGATACCATCCCTGTACTAAGTACATATGTTCCTGTCCTCACCCACACCCCCATTCCTATTCATATGTTTGCTGAGCACCTTCCATGTGCCATAAACAGGTCTATGTGCTAGGGATGCAGCAGTGAATAAATCAGACAAAAACCCTTCCCTCCATGGAGCATACATCCCAATGCCAGACAGGGACCATAGGCAAGATAAATAAGTACAATATATATACTCTCTGAGATAGTGATAAATGCTATGGAGAAAGAGAAAACAGGGAAGGAGGATAGGGAGTGTGGAGGAGGGGAGAAAAGGAGGTTCAAATTTAACCAGGTGGCCACCTTGAGAAGGTGACACTGTCTCAACATGCAGCCACTCAGCTTCCTTTGGAGACTGAAGACCACAGAAGCAGACTCACCAGCTAATGAAATTTTGTCATTCCACTCTCAATATGCTTAGACCCTAAAAACAATTAGGTGCGGCAAAAACTATATGTCACCCAAGTCTATCCCTTTACAAAGCTAAGCTTTAACAAATGTTTTCAGTGCTGAAAATGAACAATGAAGGACTGGTTTTAAAGCTCTGAGACCTGACTTCCAAACCTACCATCTTCAAGCTCAAGTCCACAGAGGAGAGGGGAAACATGGGAAAAAAGTCACTGGGCATTCTGGAGTCAATACCAGGCTCTTACCTTAATGAAAAAATGTCGGGGCGCCTGGGTGGCTCAGTTGGTTAAGCGACTGCCTTCGGCTCAGGTCATGATCCCGGAGACCTGGGATCGAGTCCCACATCGGGCTCCCTGCTCGGCGGGAAGCCTGCTTCTCCCTCTCTCACTCCCCCTGCTTGTGTTCCCTCTCTGGCTGTGTTTCTCTCTGTCAAATAAATAAAATCTTTAAAAAAAAAAAAATGTCTCCCAACTTTGGGGAGACCCTCTTAATGAAGGTCAGGGGTCAAGCCCAAGGTGAAAACTCAAAAAGCATGAGGCTTGAAAGTCTTAAACCACAGCAAAGCATCTCCTCAGCAACATTAAATAATAGGAGACAATCCAAGAACGAGGGGCTAGGAATGGGAAGGTGACCACGCAAGTGTGACGGGGCTCTCCAGGGGTCTACACAATTTAACAGGCGCAAGCATACCACCACTGTAAAATGAGAACACCAATGTCACATACCTGAAGGATCTGTGAGGCTAAAACAGGTCAATACAGGGGCGCCTGAGTGGCTCAGTCAGTTAACAGTCTTCCTTGGGCTCAGGTCATGATCCCGGAACCCTGGGATCTAGCCCTGAGTCAGGTTCCCTGCTCAACGAGGAGTTTGCTTCTCCCTCTGACCCTCCCCCTCTTATGCACTCTCTCTCTCTCTCAAATAAATAAAATAAAATAAAAATAAAACAGGCCAATACATACAAAGCCTTCAGCAATGCCCAGCCCACCAAGTGGCCTATTGCTATAGGCTGGCCACTGTGACTACTACGGAGGGAGAGTGGTTACCACCAGTACCTCCTCACTGTTCCCCAAACCCAAGCCTCTGCAGGCCCTGAAGCATCTAGTCGTGCCTGCTGAATGTAAGTCAGATCTCAGAACTCCTGCGCAAAACTCTCTAGCAGCTCCCACCTCACTTAGAGTGAGGGTTCTCCTCTTGACCTGGAAGCCCCCTCCATTCTCCTCTGACCTCATAACCCACTGCCCCACTCATTCCTCACTCAGCTTCCCTGCTGTTTCTCAAACAAGCCAGAGACACTCCGACTCTTCACTGTCTTAGGCCTGGAAGGCTCTTTCTCCAGACACTGTCACTCTGGTGGTTGCCTAGGTGGCAGCAACAAAACCGGAGAGTAGTTAATCCTATCACTGGTCAGACTTTCCCCTATCCCCCCGGAATGATATGAGATCAGGAGATCATCTGGAAAGTGCTTTGAATTCCGCAGGAATCGAAGAATTGTAAAAGTCAATGCAATATTCATTCATTCACTGAATATTTACTGAGCACCTATGTGCCAGACATTTCACTAAGTGCTAGAGACATAGTTAAGACAAGTCCTCCCCAAGGATTAAGAGCTAAACAGCCAAGTGACAGATACTCATGAGCAGCACAAGAAACTGAGGAGGTTCAGGCCTGCAAGGTGAGAGAGATGATCAGACGGGAAGCTCCAAGAGCGGTCCAGCAAAGAAAGAGGCATGTGTGACAGGGACTGGTGCTCAGGCAAAGCACAGCACAAAGCAACGACACAGAGGTAAGAAGAATTGGAGGTCTGCAGAAGTGGCAAGCAGCTGAGTTTGACTGGAGCTTGTGAAGAGATGGAGTGGGGAGTAGGAGAGAGAAGACAGGAGAGCCAGGCAGGAGTCAGCACAAAAGGCCTTGAAGGCCAGGATAAGGAATGTGAATTTTACCCTGAGAGCAATAAGGAATCATTGATGGATAGTCAAGCAGGATTATTTTTTAAGGATTCCCCAAGTGCTCAAGTGATATTTTCTCTCTGGTGTTATTTGTTCCTCTCCATGTAAAAAGAAAAAAACAAAACACTAAAACTATTTCTGGGCTGTGATCATGTATCAGTGACTTATCTGAGGCAAAGGAAACGTTCACATGTAACAGATGCCCTCTCAAGCTTTCATGATTATACCAAAATGCAAAACCCATACCTAAACCATGTTTGTTCCTTGTCAGAATGTCAGGCTTTGGTGCCAGGTGTAGGGGTTTTCTGGGAAGTGAGCAGTCAAGACATGCAATAGTTTCAGAGAATGACCAGAAAAACATGAAAGTCCAAGCCCAAAGCCAGTAGGACCAACAAACTGAATTTGTTCTGAAACACTTTTAGGAAGTGAAAGGAGAAGGGGGGGAGCAGTGCTGTGTATGTAAAGTCTCTGCAGAAGGAAGTAATACCCCACAAGCAAGGGTTGACAGCCTTCCTCAGAGGCTCCCAGTAGGCATCAACTGCCTAGGGTCAGGGCACCCAACCACAGTAAGAGTCTCTGCACAAATTTCCTTATCTAATCCCCACACACACCAGTGCTGAAGGCAGGGGATGGGGAGAAGGTGGTGGTCAGTATTATTTTAGAGCTGAAGTAAAGGAGGCCAAGCCTAAGTAAGTTGTCCAGGCCACACTATCAGGAAGCTGCTGAGCTGGGGTCAGAATCCAGGGTTGGCTGACGGGGAGTCCAACAGTGCTTTTTCCACTATACCTCGGAGCCCTTCACGCCGCTCAGGATGAAGCCTCTGCTCGACCCATACTCAACAGATAATCTCTCCACAGCCTCTGAGGGATCTCATTCTTTGATAACTACTGAGGCTACTTTTTTTTTTTTAAAGATTTTATTTATTTATTTGACAGAGAGAAACACAGCCAGAGAGGGAACACAAGCAGGGGGAGTGAGAGAGGGAGAAGCAGGCTTCCCGCGGAGCAGGGAGCCAAATGCGGGTCTTGATCCCGTGACTCTGGGATCCTGACCTGCGCTGAAGGCAGCCATTCAACCAACTGAGCCACCCAGGCGCCCCAACTGAGGCTACTCTTTATGACAGTTTTTAAGAGGCTGGAGGAGGCTGGTGGGCTCAACTCAGGACAGGGAGCCAGATGCTCTGAGCTTTGCTCATGTTCCCACCATCTGTGACAAGTCACTTCATCTCAAATCCTCCCCTGGGTGAGGATAAGGTGACAATATTAAGTTTCTGTGAATTCAATGGAACTAGGAGAATCGATCATAGAGCTTAAAAAAAGGTACTATAGTAATATTTATATCACAGCTTTCTTCAGAAGTATGTGGAAGGGGCGCCTGGGTGGCTCAGAGGGTTAAGCCTCTGCCTTCGGCTCTGGTCATGATCTCAGAGTCCTGGGATCGAGCCCCACATCGGGCTCTCCGCTCAGCGGGGAGTCTGCTTCCCACTCTCTCTCTGTATCAAATAAATAAATAAAATCTTAAAAAAAAAAAGAAAGAAAGAAAAGAAGTATGTGGAAACCTTCACGGGTTCATTAAGGCTTGTAACACCTAGGACTGAATAGGAAGGTAGGTCTTTCTCCTGCTGCTATCAGAGAGACTGAGGAAGAACTGCAGCAAGTGAATAAGGCTCAGACTCACAGAGTCAAGTCCTCCAGCCATCAAACGTCACCATCTCCCAAGAGAGATGTTTGCTCCAGCCAAGAAAACAAGGGGACTGCACTTTCCTGATGAGACAGAGGCCCTTCCCTTGAGAACACTCTTCAGGAACCTAGGGCCAAAAGATCCCTTAGGGGTCATGTGCTTCCTTTTTATTCCAAAAGGGATGCAGCTCGACCACTCTTAAGAGTGGGTCAGGGCGCCTGGGGGCTCAGTGGGTTAAAGCCTCTGCCTTCGGCTCAGGTCATGATGTCAGGGTCCTGGGATCGAGGCCCGCCTCGGGCTCTCTGCTCAGCAGGGAGCCTGCTTCCTCCTCTCTGCCTGCCTCTCTGCCTACTTGTGATCTCGCTGTCAAATAAATAAAATCTTTATTTTTTTTATTTTTATTTTTTTTTTTAAAGATTTTTTATTTATTTGACAGAGAGAAACACAGCCAGAGAGGGAACACAAGCAGGGGGAGTGAGAGAGGGAGAAGCGGGCTTTCCGCCGAGCAGGGAGCCCGATGTGGGACTCGATCCCGGGTCTCCGGGATCATGACCTGAGCTGAAGGCAGTCGCTTAACCAACTGAGCCACCCAGGCGCCCCTAAATAAAATCTTTAAAAAAAAAAAAAGAGTGGGTCAGAATATTCTTAAGTTAGCTTCATGAACAGCCTGTTTTGCGTTTCACAGTTCTCAACAGTCCGAAAAACTTCCACTTTTGCCCCGAGAGGTCCTTATAGCAATAGCCTGCAGAACTGTTTCCTCCTAAACATGGGCATTAAATGCCCCTTATGAGGGTTACATGCATAATAAGGCTCCATCGTCACACAGCTTTGACTAAATACAACAGCAGCTGAAGATCCAAGCAGCCCCTACGGCCCAGCCCTGCACACGCAGTCCCCGAAAGCCCGGGGCTCACAGGACTGACCCAACGTGTGATTCGGTGCCCGTGCCTTGGGTTTCCGTGTGGAAAACGCGGGGATATCGACAACAGCTACTGCACGACGGCTGCTGTGAAGTTCACATGGGGCGCGTACCACGGCGCTCAGCACACAGTAGGGGCTCAAGAACTAGCAGCTGGCATTCGTGTCTTGAGCATGACCGCAGGTTCCCCCAGATAACCCGTTCGTGAGGCGCCGCCGGACAGGACCAAGGCCACGCCGACCGCGGGGCAGGCGTGAAGGGCCGGCTCTGGATTTTTTTTTTTCTTCGTGAACCTTGGCAAAGAGATAAGGCCCTGAATGACAGGGAGGCCTCAGGATGTGAGGGGAGAACCAGGACGGGGAGAGGAGTTTCCCTCCCGGCGAGGGGCGGGCTCCTGGGGCCCAAGTCTAGGGGTCTCTCCCGAGGACGCCCCAGAGGGGCTGCAGCTGCGGCGTCTGGGACTCAGGCCGGCGGCGACCGTGCACGAATGAATGAAGCCGCAGTCCCTCCCTCTCGTCGGGGCCTGGGGAGCCGCTCTCGCCCTTCTAGCGCCCCGTCCTCTCTGTGACCTCTGACCCCACAAGCCCCCTCACCTCAGACCACCGCCTCCCCACCCGACTCCTCCTCCTGCCTCACCGGGCTCCCCGCTTCCTCACCCACAGGTCCGAACAGCTCCCGGCGCCACGACGCGACTCAGCTTGCCAGCAAAATGTCCGCGGCCTCGCCCTCCAGCTCCCGCCGTGCGTCTGTGCCGCCCGCCGCTCGGAGACCCGCGGCTGTCACCTGCCGAGCGGAAGTGAGCTGCCCGCGCCCGGGCACTTCCGGTGGACGCACGGCCTGGGGGCGGGGTCAAGGGTGCAGCCCGGGCGAAGGTGGCGCCCGTGGGGCGGGGCCAGGAAGGGGCGTGGCTGAGCGGAATTAACCCCTCCCCGGCCGCTGCGCGGCCTCGCCTTTGCCTCCCGCAGAGCGCCAAAAATTTAGCTGAGTAATTTAAGTAACTTAAGGTGATGACTTTCAGGGCCATCTCTTCCTTCTGTGTTACAGATGGGAAAACTGATACTGAGAAAGGCAGGGCTTTGCTCAGGATCACTTCCCTTATGAATGTTAGAGTCAGAACCAGAGCTGTAAATGCAGTCTAGCGCTTGCGGCCCTTCAGGGCAGCCCTTTGGAAATTCCAAAAACCCACGTGCCTCCAAGGAACTTTTATCCAAGAGGAACTTCATAATATCCCGTTTTCCTTTTTTTTTTTTTTTTTAAGATTTTATTTATTTGACAGAGAAAAGCACAGCCAGAGAGAGAACACAAGCAGGGGGGAGTGAGAGAGGGAGAAGCTGTCTTCCCACTGATCAGGGGGCCAATGCGGGGCTGGAACCTGGGACTCCCGGATCACGACCTAAGACTGAGCCACCCAGGCACCCGAGGACACAGGACTCTTATAACATATGTTGTTAGAAATTCACAGTTCTGGGCACCTGGGTGGCTCAGTGGGTTAAAGTCTCTGCCTTCGGCTCAGGTAGTGATCTCAGGGTCCTGGGATGGAGATCTACTCAGGTAGTGATCTCAGGGTCCTGGGATGGAGATCCACTCAGGTCATGATCTCAGGATCCTGGGATGGAGATCGGTCTCTCTGCCCAGCGAGGAGCCTGCTTCCTCCTCTCTCTCTGCCTGCCTCTCTGCCTATTTGTGATCTCGCTCTCTCTGTCAAATAAATAAATAAATCAAATCTTTAAAAAAATTTCACAGTGGGGCGCCTGGGTGGCTCAGTTGGTTAAACCACTGCCTTCGGCTCAGGTCATGATCCTGGAGACCTGGGATCGAGTCCCACATCCGGCTCCCTGCTTGGCGGGAAGCCTGCTTCTCCCTCTCCCACTCCCCCTGCTTGTGTTCCCCCTCTGGCTGTGTTTCTCTGTCAAATAAATAAAATCTTTAAAAAAAATTTTTTTTCACAGTTCTGCCCTGTTTAATCATTTTATTTTTTTAAAGATTATTATTTATTTGACAGAAGCAGAAGGAAGAGAGAAAAACAGAGTCCCCACTGAGCAGGGAATCTGCTGTAGGGCTCGATCCCAGCATCCTGAGGTTATGACCTCAGCCAAAGGTAGAGGTTTAGCCCTCTGAGCTACCCAGGTGACCGATGTTTAATCATTTTAAAAGGTGGCTGGACATGCAGCTTTTGTCATATATAACCTCTCTGGTAAGGAAGATAATCTTTGGTAGCACTTGATGCTTATGGTAGTTCTAGATGGTTTTGTTACTTATGGGGAACTAATAGCAGCTCTCTTAGGCTCAGGGGAGAAATAGAATAGGAGCTATTATTTTTTTTGAAGACCAAATAGATCATAGAAGATTCTAGGAAACTCAGGAGAACGCAGTGTGTATTTGCCGTCATCAAAATACTTATTTGCATTTATGGAATATGTGTTGTTTTTTAAATGTCTATTTTCACTAATTTTTTTCATCTTGGCAGTGGAAAGTTTCATTCTCAAAGAATAAAAAAATGTTTGGGTTAGGGGTTCCTGGCTGGCTCAGTCAGAAGAGCATGTGATTCTTAACCTCTGGGTCATGAGTTCAAGCCCCACATGGGGTATAGAGATAAATAAAACCAAAAAAATGTTTGGGGGACACCTGAGTGGCTCAGTCAGTTAAGCATCTGCCTTTGGCTCAAGTCATGATCTCAGGGCCTGGGATTGCCTGTGTAGCGCTCCCTGCTCAGTAGGGAGTCTGCTTCTCTCTCTCCCTCTGCCCTTCCTCCCCCACCCTGTTCTCTCTTAAATAAATAAATAAAATATTTTTTAAAAAAGGTTGGCTTATATGTAGTGAATAGGTTGTTCATGCACTGTTGACCTACTTTTAACTTGTCCCTTGGCTAGAAGCAACAAAGCTATAGGCAAAGATACTTGTCTGATGTATTTGGAAACTAGTATCTTTCTTACCTCATGAACCTAGACCTGTGGTTGTACTTAATAACCTTATATTTAGGGGCACTTGGGTGGCTCAGTAGTTAAGCATCTGCCTTCAGCTCAGTTCATGATCCCGGAGACCCGGGATCGAGTCCCACATCGGGCTCCCTGTTCTTCAGGCAGCCTGCTTCTCCCTCTCTCACTCCCTCTGCTTGTGTTCCCTCTCTGGCTGTGTTTCTCTCTGTCAAATAAATAAATAAAATCTTTTTAAAAATCTTATATTTACCTCATACTTCCATTGCAAATAAAGTTTGAACTCCACACCCTTTCCCCCTTATTTTGGTCAGTGACAAAATAAGTATATATGTATTTTTAATGTAAAGATCAGTAATTAGACCACTAACTAAATGATAGGAGTGGATAATAATTAAGAATTTGTGTTTTCTCGAGCTCTGCCTTCAGCTCAGGTCATGATCTTAGGGTCCTGGGATCGAGGCCCGCATCAGGTTCTTTGCTTAGCAGGGAGCCTGCTTCCTCCTCTCTGCCTACTTGTGACCTCTCCCTCTGTCAAATAAGTAAATGAAATCTTTTTAAAAAACATTTTATTTATTTGAGAGAGAGTATGAGAGGGGAGAAGGTCAGAGAGAGAAGCAGACTCCCTGCAGACCTGGGAGTCCAAGGCCGGACTCGATCCCGGGTCTCCAGGATCATGATCTGAGCTGAAGGCAGTGGCTTAACCAACTGAGCCACCCAGGCGCCCCAAGAAATGAAATCTTTAAAAAAAAGAAAAAGAAAAAAAATTTGTCTTTTCTCAAAAATAAACTCAAAATGGATGAAAGACCTAAATGTGAGACAGGAATCCATCAAAATCCCAGAAGAAAACACATGTAGCGACCTCTTTGACATGGGCCGCAGCAACTTCTTGGTAGACAGGTCCTCAAAGGCAAGGAAATCAAAAACAAAAATAAAGTATTGGGACTTCATCAAGATAAAAAGCTTTTGCACAGCAAAGGAAGCAGTCAGCAAAACCAAAAGACAACAACCGACAGAATGGGAGAAGGTATTTGCATATGACATATCAGATAAAGGGCCAGTGTCCAAAATCAAAGAACTTATCAAACTCAACCCCCAAAGAACAAAGAATCCAGTCAAGAAATGGGCAGAAGATATGAACAGACATTTCTGCAAAGAAGACATACCAATGGCCAACAGACACACGAAAAAATACTCCACATCCCTCGGCATCAGGGAAACACAAATCAAAATCCCAACGAGAAACCACCTCACACCAACCTGGCTAAAATTAAGGGGTCCCTGGTTGGCTCAGTCGGTTAAGCGTTGCCTTCAACTCAAGTCATGATGCCCAGAGTCCTGGGACTGAGCTCTGCTTCAGGCTCCCTCCTCAGTGGGGAGTCTGCTTCTCCCTCTCCTAATCCCCCTGCTTGTGCTCTCTCTGTCAAATAAATGAATAAAATCTTAAAGAAAAGAAAGAATGGCTAAAATTAACAAGTCAGTAAACAAGATGTTGGTGAGGAGGTAGTAGGGAAAGGGGAGCCCTCTTATCTCTTGGTGGGAATGCAAGCTGATGCAGTCACTCTGGAAAACAGTATGGAGGCTCCTCAGAAAGTTAAAAATAGAGCTACCTTATGACCCAGCTATCGCACTACTAAGTATTTACCCAAAGGACACAAATATAGTGATGCGAAGGGACACCAACACCCAAATGTTTATAGAAGCAATGTCCACAATAGCCAAACTATGGAAAGGGCCCAGATGTTCATTGACAGATGACTGGATAAAGAAGATGTAATATATAGACATAGTGGAATATTAGTCAACCATCAAAAAGGAGAAAACTTAGGGGCGCCTGGGTGGCTCAGTCCGTGAAGCGCCTGCCTTCAGCTCAGGTCATGATCCCAGTGTCCTGGGACTGAGCCCCGCATTGGGCTCCCTGCTTAGCTGGAAGCCTGCTTCTCCCTTTCTGACTCCCCCTGCTTGTGGATTCCTTCTATCACCGTGTCTCTGTCAAATAAATAAAATCTTAAAAAAAAAAAAGAATCTTACCATTTGCAACAATGTGGATGAACTAGAGGGTATAATGCTAAACGAATTAAGTCAGAGAAAGACAATTATATGATTTCATTCATATGTGGAATTTAAGAAACAAAACAGAGGATCAAAGGGGAAGGGAGGGAAAAATAAAACAAGATGAAATCAGAGAGGAAGACCAACCATAACAGACTGGTTTTTTAAAATATTTTATTTATTTGACAGAGAGAGATCACAAGTAGGCAGAGAGGCAGGCAGAGAGAGAGGAGGAAGCAGGCTCCCTGCTGGGCAGAGAGCCCGATGTGGGCCTCGATCCCAGGACCCTGAGATCATGACCTGAGCCAAAGGCAGAGGCTTAACCTACTGAGCCACCCAGGTGCCCTTTTTTTTTTTAAGATTTTATTTATTTGACAGAGAGAAACACAGTCAGAGAGGGAACACAAGCAGAGGGAGTGAGAGAGGGAGAAGCAGGCTTCCTGCCAAGCAGGCAGCCCAATGTGGGGCCTGATCCCAGAACTCCAGGATCATGTCCTGAGCTGAAGGCAGAGGCTTAACCACTGAGCCACCCAGTTGCCCCAGGTGTCTGATTCTTGATTTCAGCCCTGGTCATGATCTCAAGGTTGTGAGATTTAGCCCTGATTTGGGCTCCACGATGTGGGTAGAACCTGCTTAGGATTCTCTCTCCCTCTCCTTCTGCCCTTCCCCTGCTCATTCTCTCCCTCTCTCTCTCTCTCTCTCTCTCTCTCTCTCAAAACAAATAAATATTAAAAAGAAAAAGATTTCCAAGAAGACAGAAGTCACTGTTCGTTTGTTCAGGAAGGACATCCTAGGGAAGGTGGCAATGGGGCTAGGCCTTGCCCAGAGAGCACAGAGAGCCTCACAGGCTGAGAAGGAAGGGCAAAGCAACCCGGGGACAGCAATGCAAAGGCAGGAAGGCAAGAGAGCCAGACATCTGGGTCCTTCAGAAAGCATTTCACAAGTCTCTCCTCCAAACCAGGCCCTGGACTGGGTGTCTGATAGCCACATGGGCAAGGCAAAGGCCTGCGTTTGCTGAACCTACAGTCTGTTTGGGAAGGGGGACAGAGCAGCAGAGCCAGGATGACTGGTGCTATGCTAGGCGATGCCTGGATGGCTATGGGAGTCTCCCTGGGGTTGGAGAGACTGGGGGAGGCCTGGACAAGTGGAGGCATGTGATCTGGAAGTGCAAAAAACAATGAGTGTTTATGGAGCACCTGTGGTGTGGCCGTAGTACGTAGGTCTCATCTGCCCCTCACATCAGCCCCGTTTTATCTGGCGGGAAGGATGGGGGGTGGGAGGACATGTAACTCCAAGAGCTTAAGTCAAAGAGTGTGCCAGTGTCAGAGCTAAGGGCCCGGTCCTAGAGCCTCGGGGTACCTACTCATATAAGCTGCACTTACTCACCTACCTACAGTCTATTCGTCACTCCTTCCTGAGTCAGCTGCAGCGGGGAGAGATGAACAAGAGCTGGCATAAGCTCTCCTTGGGCTACTGTTGAGTGTGGGAGACAGACAAACAAAGGGGCAATTATAACACAGTCCAGAAGGACCAGAGATGCACAGGAGACTCGGGCAGCAAACTGGCCCTGGGAAAGTCAGGGAAGGCTTCCTGGAGGTGGTGACCTCCAGCCCACCCTGTAAAGGATGATACTGCTACTATCAATAGATGCCATGAACCAGGCACTGTGCTAGGCTCTTTCACGTACTAAGGCACTGGAGTCTTCCCAACAATTTGAGGTTCCATGACTATCCCTGGGTAAAACTGAGAAAACAGGCCAGTAGGCATACTTTCCTGTGGGCATGGGCCTCCTCTCCTACAGCTCAGCCTGGCAGGAGAGCTAAAAATATAGTACTACTCTATTAAGGCACTGCTTAATGTCAAGACTGGGTACCTACAGCCTCCACTCCCAGCACCAAAGCCAGCTGGCCACTCAGCCTGTCCCACTCACCATGAAATCCTGACAGCTGCAGCTAGAACAGTCACACCTGGGTCTCGGGCATCTCACCTGGTCCTCTGAGACCCCGGGCCCAGGAGGAGCCCCCCAAAAGACACCATGGCTAACACTAACACCACATCCTGGTTGGAAGAGGACGTTTTAGAACTTTTCTTCAAGTCCTATTTACCTTCCCCCCTGCGCTATTGGGCTGGCTGATGTGGGGTTGGCCTGTCTACCTCTTTAAGCCTCAGTTTCTCCTCCCGGAGAACACTGCACTCAACTATGTGCCAAGCGCCACTGGGGGCCCTTGAAGTCCCTCCCTTCTTCTTTTTTTTTTTTTTTTTAAAGATTTTATTTATTGGACAGAGCGAAACACAACCAAAGAGGGAACACAAGCAGGGAGAGTGAGAGAGGGAGAAGCAGGCTTCCCGTCCAGCAGGGAGCCCGATGTGGGACTCGATCCCGGGTCTCCGGGATCATGACCTGAGCCGAAGGCAGTCGCTCAACCAACTGAGCCACCCAGGCGCCCGAAGTCCCTCCCTTCTTGTAACCTTTCCTGCTCTCAAGAGGTGCAGGCTACAATAACCATCACTTTGCAGTTGAACACGGTGAGGCCTGGAGAAGCCAAGGAACTTTCCTTTCACAAGGGCAACAATGCACTGAGCTGGGAGTCAAGGGAGTGACAGCAGGGCCCATGTTTCCCCTTCCCCCACCCACACCTGCCTCACGGGGTGCCATCCCATCAGAGGAAGGTCGGGAGTTCTTATGGTGTCCTGAAATGACCCGGGATCTGCTGTTGGCACTGGGTGCCCTTCAACAAGTCCTTTCCTCCTCCTGATGCACAGAATCTCCAAGGCGGTCTCTCCCCTCGCTCCCGCCGCAGCGGTGCAAAATAAACAGATGTCGCACACATTGTTATTTCCATCTAAGCCCACTAGAGGGCCCCCAAGTAACGCGAACGGCCCCCCTTCCCTCCCATGTAATTGTTAACACAGGCAGGCCCATGGCAACCCTGTCCAACCTTCTTTCTAGATTCTTCTTCCTAAAGGGACCTCTATTCCTCCACTTCGATTTCTGTTTGCTTGCTTTTTAAATTATTTTTACTCTAGAAATTACTAAAAGTTACCTCAGATCCTTTCTGGAAGGAGGCAGGAGGCGACTCTGCGCACAATCTCACTAACAACACCAGCACTGGCACGCCTGGGTGGCTCAGCCGTTGAGCTTCTGCCTTCAGCTCAGGTCATGATCCTAGTGTCCTGGGATCGATCCCCACGTCAGGCTCCATGCTCGGCAGGGAGCCTGCTTCTCCCTCTCCAGCTCCCCTGTGCTTGTGTTCCCTCTCTCACAAGCTCGCTGTCAGATCCTCTGTATCACAAGGGGTACTGGGGTCAGTGGGCGTCCCAGAATGGGGAGACCCTGGGGACAAAATGGGTGATGGGAGTCTGTGGGGGGGGTACTAACACCCTACACCAGGATGGAGTCCCGTGCCCCCCAGAAGTAGAGTTTGGAACCCAGTGTGCACGTTGGGACACAGCTTTAGAACTCAGTTGGGCAAAGAGGCACGTGTGAGCCGGGCTCCCAGCTGGGGCTGAGCTAGGACGTCTGCGATGCCCAGACTCTGCAGCTCGAGCCCTAGATGGCCACCAGGGGGCGCGCTCACGCCATGTCCAGGGAGGCAGTGCCGTCCCAGTGCTGAGAGGTAGAGGAAGATTTCGCGGAGGGGAGTGGGGTTCTCCAAAGTGGAGCTGGGCA